>ML777761.1:2956019-3013707 GCA_009831015.1 Picea engelmannii | reverse complement strand
ATGATTATGTGGTTCATGCTCATCGTGTTAAAGAAAATAAAACACTTCAAACAAGGGAACAATTAACGAATGCAGTGCAAGCATGCAACAAACCAATAATTGTTTCAAATGAAGTAATTGATCTTAAGAAAGAACAAGACATGATTGTTGAATGGAAAAACAATCATAAGTTGCTTCAAGAAAAGCTCATGTCATGCAGATATCTAAAATATATCAATTCATTTGCAGTCGTCTTTTTGATGCTGTCATTAGCAATGTTTTCTACATGGATGATAGTGGCTTCAGTAAGATGTAACAAGGTTCAAATGGCTAACAATATACTGTCAGTTGTCATGATTGTGTTACAGTTGATCTTGATGAGACAGGTACATAGGACAGAGTTCAGAGACAGAGAGCAGGACGGGTGGCCTATCCCGAGCTTATTGGCTGGTCAGTAACCTTTTGGGGACCAAAAGGTCTTATTGTGGGGAGGTGTGATCCGAAATCGGATCCAGAAGCCTGATAGGGCTTGAAAAATGCTCAAAAATGAAAGTGCTCAGAATGCGATGAAACCTGTGCCATTGCGTCTGTCTCGTCTTCCTGATTCCGGTGGTATGTTTACTTTGTCAAACGGGCTCCGTATGGAGAAGATATCGCATTATGTCCGAAAAGTCAAACAGGCAAAAAAAATTGTTGACTGTGCAGTCCGTACAGTCCGTACGGACGCTGACGTGGCATGTCCGTACGCTGATGTGGTAGGTCCATACAGGTGACATGGCGAACCCAGAAGGTGACACATGGCAGCACCAGGAAGTGACACGTGGTAGGAAGATTTGGACATTTGGGCGTACAGTTGGACCTATCTCGAGGTGACACGCGTCACCACTGGAAGGGTGGCACGTGGCACGGGATGACATCAGCATCTTATGTGTCAGATGACAGGGCAGTATGGCGATTGGCGTGGCAAGGCGATGTGGTCGAATCAACGACTGACACGTGGCGTTCATTGGTTGGTTGGTAAGGTGCCACGTGGCCCAGTCGTTGGCTGCCACGTGGCACCCCGGTATTGGTCTATTTGGTTTTGGTTTGTTAATCAAAAGTTTTTGTAGTCGACCGGATTCGAACCGGTGACCTACCCCTATGCCAAAGCCTTCGCAAATTCTGACTTACCAACGTGCCATTGTATGTTACTTAACATATATGTGATACGAAGTATATTTAAGTTGGTTAGTGGTATGGTTTGGGCCGCGACCGGGTCGGGGCTTAGCGCCAGCCCTTGGTCGTGTGCCATTTGAAACATATGACCACCATCGTACCCTACTAATATGTGAGGGGGTGTTACAATGGATGGCCCGTGGGCCTATGAATATGCCACACGACCGGGGGGGTAGCGCCAAAGGGGGTCAGCGCATAGCGCTCGGCCACATGGCCCCCCATACGACCGAGAAACGGGGCGCGCATGCGGACGAAGGGGGCTTATGCCCAATAAACTATCAAGTGGTTTTTTTATAACCAATTTTGGGTTTTTAATTATTGTTAAGCCTTTTTTAATGTATTTTCTCCATTTTTGGGAGTTATTGGGCATTTATGGAGCCTAATTTTTAGGAGGAAGTTGGAGATGAGTAACCAACTTCCAAGATATATAACCCAGGCCTGTTTGAGAGCATAGGAGGGCATTCAGAGCAGAATTATGCTGAGGAGAAGCCAAGCCAAATCCATTTTGAGGCAGAGCAACTTTTGAGGAGGAGACGTTGTCGAATCATTTCTGGGAGCTCCGGACGTCCGTTTTGCTTGTCGTTTTCTTTGCATGGTTCTAGAGATCTGGAAGAATATGACCAGATCAGTCTTGTAGCCATTTGGCATTGCAACGATGTACTTTTGAGCTTTTGAACAGAAATAAAGAAGCCTCCCCCACAGAGAAAAAGGCCCGGAGATGTAGGCAAAGTTGTGCCGAACTCCGTTATCAATCTGCGTGTTATGGTTTGTTGTTTATTCTTTCATTTCAGATCTGCAAATGTATATATGGCTGTCATAATTCCTCTTCTTTCCTCATTCTTTCACTAAGTTTCTCAATGGTTAATTAACGCATGCAAAATTAAAACTCAACCATAAGTCATTAAAAGATCCTATGGATCAAGTTGGTGGTTGCATGCTTATAATGGAAAGATTACGTATGGCTTATGTTTATAAATAGCTATATGTATGTATACCGATCTAATTCAGACTTCAAGTCTGTTCTCGGGAAATCTATACCCTTATCCGTCTCAGGTAATACCCTGGATAGATCTCCCCATAGAGACACCCTTCTTGGAAAGCTTACCAAGAACCTGAAAAAGGATTTGATGGTGCAATTCTCAGTAATCCTGCACGAGGAGGGATGGTCCTCTTAAAACCCCGAAACCCCGAATTTTGAAATCCCGAAATGGAAGCATGTGGATAAGTATCAATTGACGGACGAGATCTTGTCATAAGATCTAAGGTTAGTCACGACCGTTAGATTGGAGGAAGAAATGAGGGCATTAATGCCTCAACCCCTTTCCTTTTATCTTCATAAGTAGCGAAGAAATTGGGACCATAGATCTCGTGGGAGTATCTGGACTGTCCATTTATAGGACACGTGGCTACCGGTAAGCGTTTCGGTACCCGGGAAGACAAAGGGGAAGAACCCTGATCATCGCGATTCGCGAAACCCCGATAACCGAAACCCCGGAATAGTTTAAGGAGTGGATGAGATAGGATAGTTCAGCATTTCGGTACCCAGGTACCTAAGTGCGAGTCCCTTTATACTCGCAAGTCCCGAATCTCCAGTCCGCAAAATTTCGATGGGAGAAACCCTGAAATAGATGCGTAGGTTTAAGAGTCGGTATTTCGGAGTTTCGGCTCCCGAAAGGTCTAGGCACGAGATCTCCTATCTACGCACATCGCGAAACTCCGATTCGCGAAATCCCGAAATGATAATAGGACGGAGTAGCTATGATTTTTCGGTGTTCCGGCTCCCAGGAAAACCTAGGAGTGAGACTTCTTGTCATTACCCATCGCGAAATACCAAAGTATGAGATCCGGAAAAGGTCTAGCGTGGGTATGCCTTGGTGTTTCGGTGTTTTGGCAACAGGGAAACCCAAGGGTCAGTTTTCTTGTACACGTCAGTCCCGAAATCCCGATGGGTGAAGTCCCAAAAGAACAATACGCGGATAGGTTACGAGACTTCGGCACTTCGAAAATCGGAATGCTCAAGGGCGTATTCCCTTGTACTCGCATCTCCCGAACTCCTGACTTGTGAAGTCCCAAAATGGCTTAACACGGACGGTATTTGGTGTGTCGGTGTTTCGGCACCCGGGATACCTGATGGTAAGTTTTCTTATGCTCACCAGTCCTGAAAACCCGGTTAGCGAATTCTCGGAATGGACTGAGCGACACATATATAAAACTATACATATGTTAAGGTTTCGGAGTTTCGGCTCCCGGGAAACCTAAGTGCGAGACCTCCTGTCGTCGCATATCCCGAATTCCCAATGGCGGAAATCTCGAAACACAGAAGTATGTTTAGAGTTAGTAATTCGGAGTTTGGCTCCCGGAAGACCCCGATGTGAGACCTTCTGTCATCGCATCCCTCAAACTCCCGACTTGCAAAATCCCGATAGGCGAAGTCCCGAAATGGATTCACACACATGGTTTTGTTGTTTCATCTTTCTGGTGCCCGGGACTCTCAAGGGTCAGTTTTCCTCGTAATTCGCTAGCCGCGAAATTCTGATGGATGAAACCCCGGAATGAATAAGGGAATACCTGTATCACGATTTCCCGTATCGCGAAAGTCGATGAGTACCCTCTGATAAGGCCTGTGGCCATAACCGATGATCAGATGAGTGAAGATAAGGGATAACAAGATCTATATCAGGTCTCGTAGGGACTCGGGGAAATTCTATTCCTTAGAGAAAAGAAGAAAAGGTCAAAAAAATTTAAATTTCGTAGTGGGTGTGTTACACCTATCATTTGGTATCTCTCATCTTCGGGTCTATCTCGACGCTCAGCTAGTTGTGTCGCAGTTAAATAGAGTCTACCGTGTTCATGATCCGACCTTATACCGACGATTCCTTAGGGTACGTCTCTTAGAATGAAGCTGTGATTATATTACATATTTTCATGTTCCTAGGAGATTAAACCAAATTACAGATACTCTAGCTAATCAAATTTTAGATTGGCATCTCGCACACATATGAAAGGACATACACATAAACATGTAAATACATTTTTAAAGGAAAAAATGATCCATAAGACACAAAAAGACATAAAAATCCATATATAATATCATAGTCACCAGAGTACATAGGTGGACGCAAGCGCCTCAAAAATATGACCAATAACGAGTCATGGGGCTTATGCCCTCAAGAAATATATACAAGTAGTGCTCTCGACACGTGAAAAGTCTAACTAAGGTCAGGGCCTGTGGGCCCTGTTGTACTGATCAACAATGTTTGCCAAACATCGAAACAATCGAACCCACGTCCGTGGTGCCCTCACTACATGAGGCTGCATAGATGGTGGCAGATCCTCAATCTCTGCCATAGGGACCGTGCGAGTGAGCGAAGTAAAGTTTTGCTCGACTCGTCTCAACACCCTCTCAACCTCCCCGACTGGAAGCTCTCATGCTGTTGTTGGTCCCCCTGCGGTGGCAAGTGCGGCCCCTGGCCGAGGACGACTCATGTTCCTTGCATAGTCCGCAGGTCGCACTGGTCCCACATCTGCACACAACATACACATATCCGTCAAAAACTCTGGTATAAAAAAAATGATATATAATAAAAACAACATAAAAATTACATATGTTTCACAAAAAAAAAAAAAAACAACAAAACAATGATGTAAACTTACCCATCTCTCCTCGCTCCTCACTAGGAGGTACTGGTATCTCAGGATCTCTCGAGAAATCAATCCCGGCATAAGGGTAATCCTCTATGACTGGGATCTGTCATGACAACCAAGCGAAGAAAACATCGTCAAAGGACTCATTGGTCCTTCCACCACCTTGTCGTGGCAGTAACACTGCCCATCTACAAACTGCAAGAAGAGAGGCATGATATCCTCGTACCACTACTCGAGAACTGAAGCTCAGAACTCTTTCAAAAAAGAAAGAGCATAGAATGGTCACGAACCCGAAGTTCCTCTGCGTCCACGACCGACAATCTGTCAACTGCCTCTTCATACAATCTAGCAGTGTAGTGCTCCAGTCAAATATTTGTGCATTTAAGCACTGGAATGCACAGTTCATCTGTGCACGAGACGCCTGATGTAGAGTCACAGAACCAGTCATCCGCCCAACAAGAAACACAATCGCCTGCAGCGATAAGTCAGTAATCTTGCTTATGGGCACCTATGAGCTCGATCGGTCTGTACCAACCTCACAGTAAAGTCCTATCAATTCCGCTATGTTATGCAGCCCCGAAGGAAATGTCCGGAAGTTGACTTGTTCCCCTCTCCTAGAGAGGCCAGTCAAAAAATATATGTCCTCTGTCGTGGGCACCAGTGACTGCCCCTCTAACATAAAGGCCTCTGCATCCAGATGCCAATAATCAACCAAGGCGTTCAGTAGCCTAGGTTGTGCCCGCATAAAAGGACATAAGAAGAACTTGAGAAACCCACATTGCATTAAGGCAGCCACAGCATTGGGGTCTTCCCCGACCAACTCACTAACCTTCTCATGCTCTCTTTCTCTCCAGTGAACATACATCCTGCAAAACACCAAAGTTCAAGAGGGTTAACCCTTGTTTTTAAATTTTTTCATTCAATAAGGGGGTCCATGCGGGCTATAATGCTAACAGTCGCGTGTACATGCGTGCAGTTTCTACTCTGCCTGAATGTACACACGACCTATCCTAAAACAGCCCGCGTGGACCTAAGGCCAACCTTTTGAAGGTCGACGCCCCCCCAAAACTTGAAACCCAAAGCAAAAATAAAGATTTAAATTGAAAGAGGAGAGAGTTTATACTTACTTGGTCCAGACAGATGGTCGTTTCGTCCATTGTAGCTCCTGGAATCACCACTTTTATCAAAGGGGTTTTTTTGCTCCAAAGTCAATTTCCAAATCAGCAATGGTGATAATGAGCTGTCAGCTTCTATTTATAGACTTTTTGGCCCCTTTTTGTCAATTTTTTGGCCCCCCTTATCATTTTCTTTAAACCAAAAAACCATTTAGAGTGATTCAGGAGTTGCATTGGAAGGGTATGATCGGGTATCAGGACATTTTTTTGGAGTTTTGGGTAACTTTTGACGGTCCGTGGAAAAATCTTAGATGATCAACTTGAGCATGTAGGTTAGGTTTTTACCCTGACTTTTGTATCTCATTATCTTTATCCCTTTGCCATAGGATCGATCCCATTAGGTTGCGACAAAAAACCATCGTTGCTTTAGAAGTGTTGCGAGTTGGTGGTAGAGCTTACTGGAACATGGATGCCCTAGGTAGATCCTGGTTGCATTATGGTGTCCATGTTGTCTCTAATCACTGTAGCCTCGGGAGTCCTTGTTGTTTTTCCTGATTACGAGTTTGAGCCTCATTTGCATGATTCCTTTTCACTCTTAACCTCACCCTCGGGATTCCCAAAAGACATAACGGGTCTTCTTTTAAGCCCTTTTCAGACCCTCTAAACATGAAAATATTGTCGAGTGATCTTGTGGCCTTTCACACTCGTTAAACTAAAATTTGAAGTCACGCTTGTCCGGTGATAGTTTACCCCTTTTTCGGTCCGGACGGTCAACTGTACGAACAAAGGTATACTCTAAGGAACTTAAGTTCTCTAGAAGAGTACTCTCAGGTATCATTTTAACCCTTTTTTGGGCATGAGGGACTAAATTTACGAAAAAGGAACCCCCATGGAGTCCATAGTTAAGCTCTTTTCTGACTCCCTAAAATTGAAAAGATCGTCGAGTGACCTTATTCTTTCACACTCGTTAAACTGGTCCAGAAGAACATTCCTGACGGAGTCCATAGTTAAGTTTTTTTTAGACTCCTTAAAAATTAAAAAATGGCCAAGTGATCTTGTCTTTATCACACTCGTTAAAATGGTTTTGAATAGACGTTTTGTCAGTGCTAGTTTACCCCTTTTACGAACCGACTAGACTACCTTTGAAAAAGGTACCCCAATGGAGTCTCCTTTTACATTTTTTCAGACTGTCTAAATATGAAAAACCATCGAGCTTACCTTCTATGGGCTCGTTAAACTTACATCGAAGGACATTACCATTGTATGTTTTATTAATCGCATTTGCATACCCGCGTCTTTGGCCTAATGTCGGCTCCATGTTTCTCTCAACTGAACCATCTAAATCATGCCTTATATGCAAGCCCTGTAGCACTTTGCCTCTACGTCTTGACACCTTTGACCCCTGGAGGATTTTTCCCGAGTGTCCTTACTCTAAACATCAGTCTCGTCCCTATGCCTTGAACTTGTATGTTTGCAACACTCATTCCTCCTTTGTAACGTGACATTCTTTTATTCTGTTTTCAAAATTATTGAAAAAGACAAAAAAAAATCAAATATACCCCAAAACGAGGAAGGGAAAAGTATTTTCTTTATTGGCAGCATAATGATTCACCCTTGGATAAAGCACATCAACCCGTTTTCTCGTCAAACTCTGGGATTTAATACGACCTTAGGAAGTTGTTCTCACTACATAGAGTTGTGTCCTTCTCCGTTTGGTTATTCTTCCAAACATATGGAGAGTTTGCGTTGCCTCCTGCCTCGTAAACTTATGTTAATGCCATGCTACTTGAGTCTCATCATTTGTCATGCTGTTGTCCAAGGGAAGTTTTTACCAAGCCTAAGTTGGCCCCTCTGCAGTTTGTCTATTGCCCTCATACCCGACCATCCTGAACGTCCAATCAAGTCTTTGTTCAAAATCAATGAAGCCTCAGTCTAATCATCAAGATTCTCTAGTCCATGACCGACGAGCCGTCGAAGACCTCTAGGTAGTAAAGTCATACACTCATATTACACTCCTACCCGAGTTTTGAAGATTTTAAAGTTGTTGCTCGAGCTCTGAAGACCTCATATCCAACCATAAGGCCTTATCATCTTCTATGAAGATGGATACTCTACATGTATATCTTTTTGATTTCGAGATGTAGCTCCGATGTGTATTGTTCACGGCTACACTTTATATAGTTATATGGCATGGATCTACAGTGTATTTGATTGGCAGCCATGATTTTATTTATCTCGAGCATGGGTATGCCTGCCTCGGTGAGACAATTATTATTTTTGCAGACGACAGCTCCCTATTTCTGGTCCCTGGGCTCACTTGTTTGGCACATTGGTGAAGATTTTTAATGTATTTACGCCATCAGATGCTCTTCTGACCTCACACATTAGAGGGCATCTTTTATAACCCTAATTTTCACTAGACATGCTTACCTGGCATCGGGCCATCTCAGATTCCTTCTTTTCCAAAACACTGTTGAAAAACTCTTCTTAAAAACCTCTTTTATAAAGGCCCATGCGCCCTGCTACGTTATTGCACGTCTGTACACACTAGCTGACCCAAGACAACCCGCATGTACCTACAAAAGCACGAAAAAAGGAAAGTTGCCGACGAAACACACAGCTTTGGGTGAGTTAACTAAACCTTCCGGCCATGCATGGCTGAGGGTTTGACCAAATACCTAGCTTCTTCTAGCCTATAAAAGAAGGGTTAAGGGTCCCATTTGGAAGAGGAGAATCATAGTAAAGAAACTATACCCGATTGCACATTCCCTTTGTCCCAACCCTTTAGCCATCCTTGTGCAAAGAGAAAGATAGAGAAAAGAAGTTGGAGGACAGTTGAAGAGGAGCCCAGGACCAGGTTCATGGAGCAATGGTCGGCTTCATCATTGTAAGTTGATTTGTTGAAGTTAATAATAAAGAAGTACTTTTATCGTCCCACCATATGAGGTTTTCATGGTTTATTGCATACTTGTTTATTGAATCTCTAACCCATTAATCTATATATCAAATGCATGTGGAGTATTTTGCTTGTCTTGTGTGAATTCAGGTCAACCTTAGGAGGAGAGATGCAGTCAAAGAGCGATCAAGCATGAAGAAGGATCGATATCAAACACCCGAAATAAGGTATGCTCACTTGATCTTCTTAACTATGTATTTACTTAAGAATAATGGGGATTAGGTCTGGGATGACGGTAGAAAGTAGAAATCTTTAGGTCTTTTCTACATGCATAATTAAACCCTAAGTGCTAGTCCGTAGAGGGATTTCCCACTCACAACAGTTATGGACCTTCCATACACCAACATCATCCTTGGAGTACAGTGGCTTAGTACATTGGGGCCAATCACCACAAATTACAAAACCATGGAAATGTGTTTCACAGTAGAGGATGGTAAAAAGGTGGTTCTGAGGGGTATGACAGGCAACACACTGAGAGTGGTGATAGCCAAATGCATGGAGGCCATCTTCAGGAGGGAAGACATTGTATATGCAATAGAATGTAAAATATCAATCAAAGTAGATAAGAAGGGAGAAACACACTACTCACTAGAGATTAAGAAAATCATGGATAAGCACAACAAGGTCTTTGAGCCTATTCCACCAGGGGCACCGCCAGATAGGGGGTTTGAGCACATCATAGAGTTGGAGGAGGGTGCAAACACTGTCATCACCACTCCCTAGAGACACCCGAAAAAATATAAAGATGAAATTGAAAAGTCAATCAAGGAGTTGTTGGATATGGGCCGCATCAGGTCAAGTTCTAGTCCCTTTGCATCTTCAGTAGTGTTGGTGAAAAAGAAAGATGGGACAATGCGCATGTGTATTGACTACAAGGATTTAAATAAGAAAATAATCAAAAATAAATACACCATCCCACGAATTGATGAGATATTGGATGAGCTCCATGGGGCAGTATATTTCACAAAGATTGACTTGTGCTCCGTCTATCATCAAATAAAAATGAGGGAGCAAGATATCTCCAAGACTGCTTTTAGGTGTCACTATGGACACTATGAGTTTTTGGTCATGCCTTTTGGGCTGACTAATGCGCCAACCACCTTCCAGTAATGCATGAATCATTTGTTCAACAGGCAGTTGAGGAAGCTCTTATTAGTCTTCTTTGATGATTTATTGATCTATAGCAAAACTTGGGAGGAGCACCTTCAGCATGTGGAACATATTTTGGCCATCATGGAGGAACAATCTTTATATGCTAAGGAATCCAAATGTGAATTTGGGATGACAGAGGTCCTTTACCTAGGACATATCATTGGAGTGAAAGGGGTATGGGTACACCAAGAAAAAATACAAGCTATACTTGACTGGCCCACACCTAGGACACTCACATAATTGAAGGAGTTTTGGGGCATCTATTACTATTATAGGAGATATGTCAAAGGTTTTTCTCAACTTTGCGCACCTTTGACCGATTTGACCAAGAAGGGGGCATTCAAGTGGAATCCATAAGCACATTCCACCTTTGAAAACATGAAGAAAGTGATGAGTACATGTCCAGTATTAGCCTTACCAGATTTCACACAACCCTTCACAGTAGAGTGTGATGCCTCAGGGAAAGGCATTGGAGCAGTACTTATGCAGAATATGCATCCTATTGTTTATGAAAACCAAAAATTGAGAGGTCTTGAGCTCCTCTACACCATATATGAAAAAGAGATGCTAGTCATCATGCATGCATTGGATAAATTCAGGCAGTATTTAGTTGGGGCAAAGTTTGTCATGAGGGCAGATCACAATAACCTCAAGTACTTCCTAGATCGGAAGGACTTGAATGAAAGGCGGTAGAAGTGGGTGAGAAAAATCCAGGCTTATGGCTTTGACATAGAATTTGTCAAAGGAAAAAATAATGTGGTAGCAGATTCCTTATCCAGAAGACCATCAGTTTATGCCATGACCGATATCTCAGTGGATTGGAAGGCCCACCTCTTGGTGGAATATTCAAAGAACAAATTTGCTTGTGAAGTGATGGATGGACAGGTGCAAGATGACAATTTTAGAATCATGGATTATATCATTTACTACAAGGTATGAATTTTATTGGTTCTTGAATCAACCTTTAAGGCCAAGGTGTTACAAGCATGCCATGATTCACCAGTAGCAGGGCATCAAGGATTCATCAAGACATACAGACAAATTCGAGAGAGGTTTTCTTGGAAGGGTTTGAAGGAAGATGTGATGAGCCACATCAAAGAGTGCAGCATGTGCCATGCCAACAAAGATGAACATATTCACCCAACAGAATTACTACAACCACTTCCCATTCCGTAGCACAAATGGGAAAGCATATCTATGGATTTCATCACAAGGTTGCCCAAGGTTTAGGGAAAAGACTGCATTTTTGTGGTAGTAGACAGGTTGACGAAATTTACACACTTTTTTTCCATTGCCGCGGATTTCAGTGCAGCACGGGTTGCAGACCTATTCTTCAGGGAAGTTTTCAGATTGTATGGTTTGCCCAAAACCATAGTGAGTGACAGGGACATCAGGTTCATGAGCATAATTTGGTAGGATCTCTTTAGGTTGGTAGGTACGGCCTTAACACCTAGTACCAGTTATCACCCTTAGACGGATGGCCAGACAGAGATAGTCAACAAATGGGTTGAAGGCTACCTCAAAAATTATGTGGCAGGGTAGCAGAAAGCATGGGTTAAATGGCTTCACTTGGGGGAATATTGTTACAACACCACTCATCATATGTCCATTGGTATGCCACCATTTAGGGCCTTGTACAGCTATGACCCTCTCTCATTTGCAGAGATTTCCTTTGGTGACAGCAGGGCTCCCATGGTTTAGAATTGGATTCAACAAAGTTAGCACATACTCGGGGAATTGAAGGACCACTTGCAAAGGGCACATAATCAACATAAGATACAGGTAGACATACATAGGTTTGAGCGCACCTTTGAGGTCGGTGACTTGGTTTATTTGAGGCTTCAACCGTACAGGCAGACATCCATTAAGAGAAGTGGAACAGAGAAGCTCAACCTCGTTTCTTCGGTCCATACAAGGTCAACAGGAGGGTAGGGGCCATATCATATGAGTTGGATCTACCACAGGGCAGAAAAATACACAATGTCTTCCATGTTTTGTGTTTGAAGAGGGCCATCGGTAAGAACATCACTCCTATCAAGGAATTTCCACCTATGGATGAAGAAGGGAAGTTGGTATTGATACCAGAGGAAATACTTGAAGTCAGGGAGAAGAAGTTGAGGAAAATAATCATCAGAGAATATTTGGTTAAGTGGAAGAACCTACCTATATAGGATGCCACTTGGGAAGGGGAACAGTTGATCTAGGAGACAGGTCCAGAATTGCTTGTGGACAATCAATTTCTAGTAGGGGAGACTGTAATGTCCCCCACCTCTTTATTAAGAGGGTTGGAGAGACTCAATAGTCTATCTATCCCCACTAGACTATAGTCTTAGGCATATTTGGGACAAAGTCAACCAGAAGACATAACATTCTATTATTAAGTTGACTTTGTGTGGAAAAGGATAACTCAATGAAAGAAAAGAAAAGGTGAGTTAAGGTTAAGAGTTACCCCTAGGGGTTAACTACCTCAATAGATGAATAGATTGTAGCTATAAAGGAAATGGCAGGGTGCACTTCTTAGACATTATGGATTATTATCTTATTTGCATTGGAGCTCTTGAGCACAAGCAATTTTGAGGGTTTTGAGTCTAAAACCCTAGAGATCAACTCGGTGGTGAAAGATTCCACCTTTCTTGATCCAGGATTGGTCCCGGAGGTGAAATAATCCTCCCACACCATTCTACATTGTTGCAAGGTTTGTTCTACAGGCAGATTCTAGGCTAGGGTGCAACCTAGAGGGGCTCACCACCTTGAGGAGATTGATTCGATCTGGAAGAAAGAGAGGGATTTTTGGAAAAGGAACATTTTGGTTTTCTTCGTAGGGTCCCTAGAATCATTCTTGGTCGATTTCGGAGGAGATTATCCTTACAGTTTATTTATGGGAGCTTGGCACGAATTGGAGAAGAGAGGGGCGCATTGCAGAAAGAGGTTTTCAGTGTTTGATGGCTCAGATCTTCATGGATTGACTTGAGACTTCATCATCTTCTTAGCATTAGCCCGATCTACATTCTGAGAGATTTTGGTGGCATTTGGAGGCTCCTAGAGGGCAGAACGAATTCTCCTTGACTTAGTCAAACCAGGAGGGCACAAACCAGTTGAGGGTTTGCCCAGTTGGAGGAGCAAAACTTCTCAGTTTAGCTTGATACTTGGCCTGGTGGATTCTATTGGCCTGATCTACATTTCAGGAGAGTTTGGAGGAATTTGGAGCTCAAAAAGAGGAGGGCCAAAACTTGAGGGTTCTTCAGCATCCAAAGCAGGGTGCAACTCAGCCAGTTGGAGGGGTTTGCAGTGTATTGACAGGGTCTTCTTATATTCAGTTTGATCTTGCATGTTGGTAGACTTTGGAGGCTTGGATCTCTTCTCAGATAGCCTTTGGGAGGCATTTATATTTGTATTGCCTATTATTGTATCGATTGGCATCCCATTTTGTTATTATTGGGGTTTCCTTCCAGATCTGCAGATCTCTTGTATACATGATCCTTCTACTATCTAAATAAAGGTTAGATATGACATTATTGGTTCTCTATTGGTGTTCTTGTATACCTTGTCTTGTTTATGATTATATGCTTCGGATCTATTGCTCATCCAACATTAAGTAAACCCATAATGCACATCTTCATGAGTAAACTTGCAAACAAATAAACAAACACATCAAATAGTAAATAGTTAGTGTCCCGAACAAAAAATTGGCTTGGGAACATTACAATCAAACATATGTGTTGTGTGCAATTTGTGACAAGGATGAGAAAACTACACTAACTTGATGGTTGTGAATCAAACATAGGCAATAAAGATTTTTGGAAGTAGAAACCCTAACTCCAAGCTATATTTACAATTCCCAAACTCACATTATTCATGAAATAAAAGAGACAAAGCGTGAAATAAAATTATAACATGAACAAGAGATTATAAAGAATGGAAGAATAATTCCATTACCAAATAGATATGGCCAAGATGACACCTATAAAGAGAGCTTGATGAAGACTTGTGGGCTCCAAATCCTCGTCCTTGAAATGGGTCCATGGTTTCATTGGTGCATCTATGATCCCCTACTTATTGTGTAAGAAAGGTACCTAAATATGAAATGCACTGTCAAGTGGAAGAGGTCCTAAAGATTTATGGTGTGATTTCAACAACATAACCTTACTATGAATGGATGGATGACGAATGGAGTGACCTCAAAGAATTTTATAGGGAAAATAATGGTCAAACCCCCTTGACATGGTCGTCAAAATAGTGGTTAAAGATGACCAAATCAAAGTTAGCAACTCTAAATAAGGTTTAGAATGGTCCACATATAACTAACTTCCCATTTTAGCAAATTTGGACCGGAAATAGTAAAAAATGGTTATTTGGGGGAGGAGTGAGCACTTGGGGGTATTATTTGCACTAGGAGAGCAACTTTTGGGGGTAATATCTTTTCTATCCCTTTTTGGTCAAAATCATGGTTTGAATTTGCAATTTCTAGTGAGTTAGAGGTCATACGATGGTGGGAAAAATGGATTCCACGTTTTCATGCATTTTCACATGATTTGAGAGATAAAGTGAAGAATCAATATCCTTAATAAAAATAAAATTCTTAGTGGTCTTGATGTGAAATTTCCTTTAGTTTCATGTTTCTATGGACCTTGGGAAGTTCCAAATCACAAACATCTTAACCTAGATAATAAGCAATGGATGCAGTCATGCCATTTGTCATGTTCCTAAAGGTCTATATTGCAAGTGGGGCCTCTTCATTCCTTTTATATTATTTTGATAGAATTATCACCCTTCAACAACATCGGATGAGGCCCATATTATCTATAGAGGCAGTCAGTCGGATGACTTGACCCTGTGACCTCCTACTTGTAACTCACAACACTAAACCACTCTTGATCCTGTGACCTCCTACTCGAGCTAACCCATTGGGATTATTATTAACGTGTATATAACTCATCAAAATGTTATAATTGAAATTACAAAACACGCTTATTATTATTTTCTATTGAAATTTCAACTTATATATTTAATTGTTCAATAAATTTTAACATTTTAAATAATAGGAAGGACAATATTTTATTTAGATTTTTTTTTTAAGTGTGAACCTAGTTTATTCTTATCAATTGAAGTATAACTACTTTTCTCATTTTTTCATCTTGGAAAGGTTGAACGAATATATATCCTTCAACTAGAAATTAAGAGTAGCGCTTCAAATTTGATAAGTGGTCCCATTTATGAAACCATGTACTACTCCTAGTTGCAATTTTACCTCCTATCTAGAAGGTAAACTAACATATTGTTAAATATGTGATCTAAATATAAAATATAAAATAATTTATATGTGGAAAAAGGGTTATTACTAATGATGATGAAGATGATGATTAATGTCCACTGAGACTAATTGGTCTATTGAACCTTAAGAAGGTAAGAGATTACTTTTATTTCTTTAAATTGTATTTTTGTCCTAAAAAAGCGTTGAGAGAAGCGATCCAAGATCACCATAGTTTTGATGACTTAGGAGGTTAGGAAGGTCTGTATTGTGGCAAATATTTTTAAATTGAGATCTAATTTGGGAAAATGTAGGGCAATCTAAGAGGAAGTGTTATTCATCTTCAACCCTCTTAGAGTCACAAAGATGACAGATTCTTTCATCCCACAAAGTCAAAGATGGATGCGAGTAGTCGTCACATCTTCTCATGGATGCGAGTAGCCGTCACATCTCTTCTCGGAGATAAGCTACCACCATTCTAGCGAGTCTTTCACTCTGTATTTTACAGTCTCTGTACATTTATTTAGTTAATAGAAATCGTGTATTACTGTATATCTGTGACTCTTGTTTTATTTCCACTATATCTCTGTTATATTGTTGTCTCTCTTGCAATATCTCTAAATATTCATGTGTTATATCTCCGCTCTCATTTCATGCCGAAAATAATCCGGATCATGGATTCTATTGGCCCGATCTACATTCTGGGAGAGTTTGGAGGGATTTGGAGCTCAAAAAGAGGAGGGTCGAAACTTGAGGGTTCTTCAACATCCAGAGCAGGGCACAACTCAGCCAGTTGGAGGGGTTTGTAGTGTATTGACAGGGTCTTCTTACCTTCAGTCTGATCTTGCATGTCGGTAGCCTTTGGAGGCTTGGATCTCTTCTCAAATAGCTTTTGGGAGGCATTTATCTTAGTATTGATTATTATTGTATCGGCTGGCAACCCATTTTGTTATTATTGGGGTTTCCTTCCAGATCTGCAGATCTCTTGTATACAGGATCCTTCTACTATCTAAATAAAGGTCAGATCTGACATTATTGGTTCTCTGCTGGCGTTCTTGTATATCTTTTCTTGTTTATGATTATATGCTGAAATCTATTGCTCATCCAACATTAAGTAAACCCATAATGAACATATTCATGAGTAAACCTACAAACACATAAACAAACACAACAAATAGTAAACAATTAGTGTTTCAAGCAAAAAATTGGCTTGGGAACATTACAATGGTATTAGAGTGTTGATCCTCCCATCTTGTGGGGATTAGCGCATCCAGAAGTTCAGTGGCATTTACATGGGCAGACGTAGGAAGCAGACGAGTGAGACAGAGGAAAAAATGGAGGGGTCAGGTGAGGACAGTGAGCCACATATTCTGGCAAGTTTCGCCGAGGAGTTACAACACTCCATAAACATGACACAGAGCACCCTTGTGCATCATCTATAGGGAAATCGGGAAGCAATGCACAAGGGACAAGTGGAAATGACAGAGACTCTGAAAAGAGTGAATGACGGCTAGGAGAGATTGAAGCAACTCATGATGCAGATGAATCATGCAGGGAAGAGTCTAGAGGTTTATGCCAACAGAGAAGCTAGTGGATCTCATGGAGGGAATAGACCTCAATAGGAGCATAGCCCCCGTTATCACACTGAGGGACAGAGCTATGGAGGTGGTGCACCCTAGGGGAAAACACATAGTAGGACCACCCCTAGGCCCTATCTTCCTACATTCTTGGATAATCAGCCATAACACAACTATGAGGATGATATTGAGGACAATTTTGAGCAATCTACCAAGGAGTATCATGCCTTAAGTGCAGGGTTCTAAAGGCAAGTCACGGTAGACCAATATTGTGGAATCAAGTTTCGGGGTAAGCCTAAACAGTATCAAAGGCCCAACTATGAATTGGAATGCAGGGCAGGCAAGATAGAAATTCCTTATTTTGATGGTTCTGCTAAGGTAATTGCACAAGCATGAGTGCAAAAGTTGGATACCTACCTACACCTTAACCCCATGAGGGAGATGGATGCCATCAAATTTGCCACCTTGTAATTGGATGGAAAGGCTCATGATTGGTGGTACCATGGGTTGACCACACTGGGTCACAATTAGAGTACGTCCTATACAGATTTCACACAAAGGCTCATTGACATGTTTGACCAGGGGGGCCTAGAGCTACCTTTTAGGGATCTCACACTACTCAGATAGATAGGATCGTCAGAGGTTTACATAGAAGAGTTCCAGAGTTCCACCAGTGATGGTACATGATGTGTCTCAAGCGATACTTATGATGCTCTTCATAGAAGGGTTGATGGAACCCTTGAGAGATTGGGTCAAGGATTTTAAGTCTACCAACTTCCATGATGCCATTTGGAAGACCAGGGACTTAGGATCGGCAACAAAGATGAGATTCACCCCTAGACCTCCTAATTAAGGGGATAGAGACCAAAGACCTCCTATGAACCAAGGAGGGACATACCCAAGGGGGTTTGACCAAGGAAGGGGTTGGATGGATGAGCCCACTAGGAGGGAATTGAGGAGGAAGCAGTTGTGCTTCACCTGCAAGGAATCATGGGACCCAACACACAAATGCATGAGTAAGGGAAAACCCATTACATTGAGGTGATTTCAGATGATGAGGAGGATGAATATTTTGACCACCTACAGAACATGGAGGCCGAAAAACAAGGACAGGCAGAAGAGGAAGATGCAAGTCATGGCCTTACAACAGATGAGAAGGTGACACTTGCATCCATCAACGGGGTACCTAAATTCAACATTTTTAGGATGAGAGGGGTGCTACAAGGGAAAAAGGTCTCAGTTCTCATTGATGGAGGAGCCTCGCACAACTTCATTGACTCATCCCTACTACAAAGAAGACATATATCGACAGTGGAGTTTGAAGGATTTCATGTGGAGGTAGCAGGGGGGTGCACCATGCCTTGTGACAGGTACATTCCGGGAATGAAACTTACCTTGGGCATGCATGATTTGGCACAATATTTCTATGTTATGGACCTTCCAGACACCAACATCATTCTTGGAGTACAGTGTCTTAGTACATTGGGGCCAATCACCACAAATTACAAAACCATGGAAATGTGTTTCACAATAGAGGATGGGAAAAAGGTGGTTCTGAGGGGTATGACAAGCAACACACTGAGAGTGGTGACAGCCAAATGCATGGAAGCCATCTTCAGGAGGGAAGACATTGTCTATGTAGTAGAATGTAAAATATTAGTCAAAGTAGACAAGAAGGGAGAAACACACTACTCACCAGAGATTAAGAAAATCATGGATAAGCACAACAAGGTCTTTGAGCCTATTCCACCAAGGGCACCGCCAAATAGGAGGTTTGAGCACATCATAGAGTTGGAGGAGGGTGCAAAAATTGTCATCGCCACTCCCTAGAGGCACCCGAAAAAATATAAAGACGAAATTGAAAAGGCAATCAAGGAGTTGTTGGATATGGGCCACATCAGGCCAAGTTCCAGTCCCTTTTCATCTTCAGTAGTGTTGGTGAAAAAGAAAGATGGGACAATGCGCATGTGTATTGACTAAATGGATTTAAATAAGAAAACAATAAAAAATAGATACACCATCCCACGAATTGATGATCTATTGTATGAGCTCCATGGGGCAGTATATTTCACAAAGATTGACTTACGCTCCATCTATCATCAGATAAAAATGAGGGAGCAAGATATCTCCAAGACTGCTTTTAGGTGTCACTATGGAAACTATGAGTTTTTGGTCATGCCTTTTGGGCTGACTAATGCGCCAGCCACCTTCCAGTAATGCATGAATCATTTGTATAGGCAGATGAGGAAGCTCTTATTAGTCTTCTTTGATGATTTATTGATCTATAGCAAAACTTGGGAGGAGCACCTTCAGCGTGTGGAACATATTTTGGCCATCATGGAGGAACAATCTTTATATGCTAAGGAATCCAAATGTGAATTTGGGATGACATAGGTCCTTTACCTAGGACATATCATTGGAGTGAAAGGGGTATAGGTACACCAAGAAAAAATACAAGCTACACTTGACTGGCCCACACCTAGGACACTCACAGAATTGAAGGGGTTTTGGGGCATCTATTGCTATTATAGGAGATATGTCAAAGGTTTTTCTCAACTTTGCGCACCTTTGACCAATTTGACCAAGAAGGGGGCATTCAAGTGGAACCCAGAAGCACATTCCACCTTTGAAAACATGAAGAAAGTGATGGATACATGTCCAGTATTGGCCTTACCAGATTTCACACAACCCTTCACAGTAGAGTGTGATGCCTCAAGGAAAGGCATTGGAGCAGTACTTATGCAGAATATGCATCCTATTGTTTATGAAAACCGAAAATTGAGAGGTCTTGAGCTCCTCTACACCATCTATGAAAAATAGATGTTAGCCATCATGCATGCATTGGCTAAATTCAGGCAGTATTTAGTTGGGGCAAAGTTCATCGTGAGGATAGATCACAATAACCTCAAGTGCTTCCTAGATCAGAAGAACTTGAATGAAAGGCGACAGAAGTGGGTGAGCAAAATCCAGACTTATGGCTTTGACATAGAATTTGTCAAAGGAAAAAATAATGTGGTAGCAGATTCCTTATCCAGAAGACCATCAGTTTATGCCATGACCGATATCTCAGTGTATTGGAAGGCCCACCTCTTGGTGGAATATTCAAAGAACAAATTTGCTTGTGAAGTGATGGATGGACAGGTGCAAGATGACAATTTCATAATCATGGATTATATCATTTACTACAAGGGTTGAATTTTCTTGGTTCCTGAATCAACCTTTAAGGCCAAGGTGTTACAAGCATGCCATGATTCACCAGTAACGGGGCATCAAGGATTCATCAAGACATACAGACAGGTCCGAGAGAGGTTTGCTTGGAAGGGTTTGAAGGAAGATGTGATGAGCCACATCAAAGAGTGCAGCACGTGCTAGGCCAACAAAGATGAAAATATTCACCCAGCAAGATTACTACAACCACTTCCCATTCTGGAGCACAAATGGGAAAGCATATCTATGGATTTCATCACAAGGTTGCCCAAGGTTCAGGGAAAAGACTGCATTTTTGTGGTAGTGGACACGTTGATGAAATTTGCACACTTTTTTCCCATTGCCACAGATTTCAGTGCAGCACAGGTTGCAGACCTATTCTTCAGGGAAGTTTTCAGATTGCATGGTTTGCCCAAAACCATAGTGAGTGACAGGGACATCAGGTTCATGAGAATATTTTGGCAAGATCTCTTTAGGTTGGTAGGTACGGCCTTAACACCTAGTACTAGTTATCACCCTCAAACAGATGGCCAGACAGAGATAGTCAACAAATGGGTTGAAGGCTACCTCAGGAATTATGTGGCAGGGAAGCATAAAGCATGGGTTAAATGGCTTCACTTGGGGAAATATTGTTACAAAACCACTCATCATATGTCCATTGGTATGCTACCATTTAGGGCCTTGTACAGCTATGACCCTCTCTCATTTGCAGAGATTTCCTTTAGTGACAGCATGGCTCCCATGGTTTAGAATTGGATTCAACAAAGTTAGGACATACTCAGGGAATTGAAGGACCACTTGCAAAGGGCACAGAATCAACATAAGGTACAGGCAGACATACATAGGTTTGAGCACACCTTTGAGTAGGGGTCGTAGCATATGAGTTGGATCTACCACAAGGCATCAAAATACACAATGCATTCCATGTTTTGTGTTTGAAGAGGGACATCGGTAAGCAAATCACTCCTATCAAGGAATTGCCACCTATGGATGAAGAAGGGAAGTTGGAATTGATACCAGAGGAAATACTTGAAGTCAAGGAGAATAATTTGAGGAAAAGAATCATCAGAGAATATCTGGTTAAGTGGAAGAACCTACCTATATAGGATGCCACTTGGGAAGGGGAACAGTTGATTCAAGAGACAGGTCCAGAATTGCTTGTGGACAAGCAATTTCTACTAGGGGAGACTGTAATGTCCCCCACCTCTTTATGAAGAGGGTTGGAGAGACTCAATAGTCTAGCTATCCCCACTAGACTATAGTCTCAGGCATATTTGGGACAAAGTCAGCCAGAAGACAACATTCTATTATTAAGTTGACTTTGTGTGGAAAATGATAATTCAATGAAAGAAAAGAAAAGGTGATTTAAGGTTAACAGTTAACCCTAGGGGTTAACTAACTCAATAGATGAATAGATTGTAGCTATAAAGGAAATGGCAGGGTGCACTCCTTAGACATTCTGGATTATTATCTTATTTGCATTGGAGCTCTTGAGCATAAGCAATTTTGAGGGTTTTGAGTCTAAAACCCTAGAGATCAACTCGGTGGTGAAAGACTCCACATTTCTTGATCCAAGCTTGGTCCCGGACGTGAAATAATCCTCCCACTCCATTCTACAGTGTTGCAGGGTTTGTTCTACAAACAGATTCTAGGCTAGGGCGCAACCTAGGGGGTTTCCAGCTAGGGGAGCTCACCACCTTGAGGAGATTGATTCGATCTGGAAGAAAGAGAGGGATTTTTGGAAAAGGAACACTTTGGTTTTCTTCGTAGGGTCCCTAGAATCATTCTTGGTCTATTTCGGAGGAGATTATCCTTACAGTTTATTTATGGGATCTTGGCACGAATTGGAGAAGAGAGGGGCGCATTGCAGAAAGAGGTTTTCGGTGTTTGATGGCTCAGATCTTCACGGATTGACTTGAGACTTCATCATCTTGTTAGCATTAGCTCGATCTACATTCTGGGAGATTTTGGTGTCATTTGGAGGCTCCTAGAGGGGAGAACGAATTCTCCTTGACTTAGTCAAACCAGGAGGGCGCAAACCAGTTGAGGGTTTGCCCAGTTGGAGGAGGAAAACTTCTCAGTTTAGCTTGATACTTGGCCTGGTGGATTCTATTGGCTTGATCTACATTTCAGGAGAGTTTGGAGGAATTTGGAGCTCAGAAAGAGGAGGGCCAAAACTTGAGGGTTCTTCAGCATCCAGAGCAGGGCACAACTCAACCAATTGGAGGGGTTTGCAATGTATTGACAGGGTTTTCTTATATTCAGTCTGATCTTGCATGTTGGTAGACTTTGGAGGCTTGGATCTCTTCTCAGATAGCCTTTGGGAGGCATTTATATTTGTATTGCCTATTATTGTATCGATTGGCAGCCCATTTTTTTATTATTGGGGTTTCCTTCCAGATCTGCAGATCTCTTGTATACATGATCCTTCTACTATCTAAATAAAGGTTAGATATGACATTATTGGTTCTCTACTAGTGTTCTTGTATATCTTGTCTTGTTTATGATTATATGCTTCAGATCTATTGCTCATCCAACATTAAGTAAACCCATAATGCACATCTTCATGAGTAAACTTGCAAACAAATAAACAAACACATCAAACAGTAAATAGTTAGTGTTCCGAACAAAAAAATGGCTTGGGAACAATACAATCAAACATATGTGTTGTGTGCAATTTGTGACAAGGATGAGAAAAATACACTAACTTGATGGTTGTGAATCAAACATAGGCAACAAAGATTTTTGGAAGTAGAAACCCTAACTCCAAGCTATATTTACAATTCTCAAACTCACATTATTCATGAAATAAAAGAGACAAAGCGTGAAATAAAATTATAACATGAACAAGAGATTATAAAGAATGGAAGAATAATTCCATTACCAAATAGATATGGCCAAGATGACACCTATAAATAGAGCTTGATGAAGACTTGTGGGCTCCAAATCCTCATCCTTGGGATGGGTCCATGGCTTCATTGGTGCATCTATGATCCCCTACTTATTGTGTAAGAAAGGTACCTAACTATGAAATGCATTGTCAAGTGGAAGAGGTCCTAAAGATTTATGGTGTGATTTCAAGAACTTAACCTTACTATGAATGGATGGATGATGAATGGAGTGACCTCAAAGAATTTTATAGGGAAAATAGTGGTCAAACCCCCTTGACATGGTCGTCAAAATAGAGGTTAAAGATGACCAAATCAAAGTTAGCAACTCTAAATAAGGTTTAGAATGGTCCACATATAACTAACTTCCCATTTTAGCAAATTTGGAATGGAAATAGTAAAAATGGGTTATTTGGGGGAGGAGTGAGCACTTGGGGGTATTATTTGCAATAGGATAGCAACTTTTGGGGGTAATATCTTTGCTATCCCTTTTTGGTCAAAATTATGGTTTGAATTTGCAATTTCTAGTGAGTTAGAGGTCATACGATGGTGGGAAAAATGGATTCCACGTTTTCATGCATTTTCACGTGATTTGAGAGATAAAGTGAAGAATCAATATCCTTAATAAAAATAAAATTCTTAGTGGTCTTGATGAGAAATTTCCTTTAGTTTCATGTTTCTATGGACCTTGGGAAGTTCCAAATCACAAACATCTTAACCTAGATAATAAACAATGGATGCAGTCATGCCATTTGTCATGTTCCTAAATGTTTATATTGCAAGTGGGGCCTCTTCATTCCTTTTATATTATTTTGATATAATTATCACCCTTCAACAACATCGGATGAGGCCCATATTATCTATAGAGGCAGTCAGTCTGATGACTTGTCCCTGTGACCTCCTACTTGTAACTCACAACACTAAACCACTCTTGATCATGTGACCTCCTACTCAAGTTAACCCATCGGGATTATTATTAACGCGTATATAACTCATCAAAATATTATAATTGAAATTACAAAACACGCTTATTATTATTTTCTATTGAAATTTCAACTTATATATTTAATTGTTCAATAAATTTTAACATTTTAAATAATAGGAAGGACAATATTTTATTTAGATTTTTTTTTTAAGTGTGAACCTAGTTTATTCTTATCAATTGAAGTATAACTACTTTTCTCATTTTTTCATCTTGGAAAGGTTGAACGAATATATATCCTTCAACTAGAAATTAAGAGTAGCGCTTCAAATTTGATAAGTGGTCCCATTTATGAAACCATGTACTACTCCTAGTTGCAATTTTACCTCCTATCTAGAAGGTAAACTAACATATTGTTAAATATGTGATCTAAATATAAAATATAAAATAATTTATATGTGGAAAAAGGGTTATTACTAATGATGATGAAGATGATGATTAATGTCCACTGAGACTAATTGGTCTATTGAACCTTAAGAAGGTAAGAGATTACTTTTATTTCTTTAAAATTGTAATTTTGTCCTAAAAAAGCATTGAGAGAAGTGCTCCAAGATCACCATAGTTTTGATGACTTAGGAGGTTAGGAAGGTTTGTATTGTGGCAAATATTTTTAAATTGAGATCTAATTTGGGAAAATGTAGGGCAATCTAAGAGGAAGTGTTATTCATCTTCAACCCTCTTAGAGTCACAAAGATGACAGATTCTTTCATCCCACGGTGTTTTTGGAATTGTCCAACGCCGAGATTCACTATGTAGCTCGTGAGAGTTTGTTCTTATTTTAGCAATGTTGATTTTCTTCTTTGCACTTCTCAAAATTGAGAGGTAGTTTTGATCTTCTAAATTAGGGTTGACCACCTCCTTGTAGTATCTTAGTTTCCTTTTATCCTCTAATTCTTTATCACACCACATATTCTCCTTAAATTTAGAAGTGATAATATTTGTAATATTGTCGGTATTATGCATGATGGCTTCTTTTTGTATTCCCCAATGATTTGGCCAAGATTTGACAACTTTATGCCATCCCCGCTTGAGCCGCCGGTGGTTTTGGCTAGAGTTTGAAGCAATTTTGGGGAGCCTCTCGTCGTCAATGTTGTTTATATTGTTCTTGTAAGTAGATATCTAATCATACTAATGTTCTCAATGGGGGGAAGGCTTGCTTTTATGAGGAGGATATGATTATTTCCCTTAATTTTGAGATTATAAGTTATAAAAGTATTTTGGATCTGTTCTATCTTTCTCCAGGATTCTCTAGAGATACTGCAACCCCAAACTTCACATCCATATAAGATAACCGGAATGACGAGAGATTGAAAGAGGATTTTTTTCTTATCCCAAAGCCAAAGGTCTGTTGATTTACAATTTTTTTCAAGCCCATAATAAGCTTTCCACCCTCCATTTATCCTTTTCTCAACACTATAGTTCCAATTGAGCTTTGGTGGTGAAAATCGATTCCAAGATATGTGTATGAAGGCACTTCCTTCAAGCTATTGTTGTCATATACAAAAGTATCATAGATGATCTTTTTGGATTTAATTATTGCATGGCATAATGGTTTTTACCCAAAAAAAAAAAAAAAAAAACTTATAAATACCAAAAGTGATATTACTAGATATACCACTTGCATATGATCTAAATAGAAAATAAATATAAGTAAAAAAAAAAAAAACACTTGCAAATTGAAAAAATAATGATGATGATGATGATAGTAGTAATTTAATTTTAAGGTCACAACCTAGCCAAACACCAAATTGGTGTAAGACTCCCTTGTTTGTAGGACAAGGAATACTAATAATCTAATTTTAAGGTCACAGATGAGACAAACACCAAATTGATGTATGAGATGCCCTTATTTGTGGGACAAGGGACCCCTTTTGCACACCAATTTGATTGCTAAAGTATAAGAAGTAGCAACCAGTTGGATATGAAACACCAAATTGATGTATGAGATGTCCTTATTTGTGGGACAAGGGACCCCCTCTACACAATGATGCAACTTCTAAAGTATAAGAAGGTGTAGTAGCCAGTCGGATTTGAAACTGGGCCTTGCCCAGGTAATCCCGATGAGTCACTGATTCCTCTAGATCTAAAAAAAAGAGTATACATAGGTGTACATACCCTACCCCCCTTTAGATGTGAACTTGCGATCTCCTAGGAGGAAACTCATGTTTTTAACCATTAGGCCCATTCAAGTTGTAAGGTTAAAAAAGCCTTTCAAGCAAGAGGTAAAATTGTCACTGGGTATAGTATCCTGGCTTCATGTATGGAACTAAATCCAAGTGGATACTTACCTTGGGGATACTATAGGGGGTTGAAACTATCTTTTTGGCTTTGTAGTAAGACATAAAATTACTTTTGATTGGCTAAGAACTCGTCTTCGGAAAACAAATTAAGAACCCAATACCCATTATTATCTGGTAAGAATGGAACTCTTTCCCCTTATGAAACATTTTAGGTGACATGATTTCCTTTAAATAAAAGTGATGAGTAAACTCACATACAACTAATGATAACTATCCTGAATATTGATTCACCACTAAATTATAATAAATTTTAACACTTTTAATATATATATATATATAAAATAATATTATTAAATAAATATCAAATTTACCGCAATCATTGGTAACAAAATCATACATCGTGACTTTACGCGGCCCTAATACTCGAAACACCGACATTGTTATTGCCAACGAGGACAAGAAAGACACCGCCGACAGACAGAAGATAGTGGCACCGACAGAGTCGTACAGGAAATCGGGGATAAATTTTTTCCCAGTCGGCTATAAATTATTTACCGTGCCGCTAAAACTGGTGGAAGCGATATTGTCCATTTGCGCGTACCGGGATTCTGCGTCAGCTGTTGTTGCGCGTTTGGCCTATGTCCTTTTCGTATAATGAGAACAGTTATTATTTGGTGGGACCCGCGTAACGTGGTGGCAGGGTTCGTTGAGAATATTCAACGCATTACAATTTCCAAGGTCACCTCACATAATTAGCATGTATCATATATTCCCTGTAAGTCATGTGTTTCTTTTTGACATTATGCGCGCATGTCAATATCCTTAACTAACGTTCATACTTTCACTAACTCGATATCACGAATTTGATGTTAACGTTTAAACTTTCACTAACTCGATATCACGAATTTGAATTTGATGTGAGTATGAATAGAATTTGATGGGTAAATTGTTGTGAAATATAGTTAATTTTTTTTAAATGATATTATCAAAATCGTTGTATTTGACAAATTGTTTAATTTTGAAATTTCAACCATAATTATAAGAGGTTTGTACTTTCTCCAAATTGTATTGTAAGAGCTCAAGGAATATTTATTAAAAGGTTTTGAATTTTGATCCTTTTATTATTCATAATAAAATTATATGTTCAAAATAATAAGATTTATTCAAACATTATTATTATATTGAGTGATAAAAAATTATTTCTTTTTTATTTATTTAAAAAGATTGGTATTGTATTTAAATAATCATTTTGTACTTTTTTTTTTGAAAGCTTTGCTATGAAGTTGTATTTAATATTAATATGTTTTCGGTTGTTATTTTAAAAATTTAATGTTCAGTTTAAAATTAAAAATTATTTTTAAATATAAAAGTGGTTTATAGATGGAAACACAATCTGATCCAAAAGTTTTTCTCTTATCTTTTAAGTAGACTCACACTCATTTGTACAATTTCCTCATAAATCCTACACACAAGTTCCCCATTGTTGACATTATAGCCACCAAGAATGTTTATTAAAAAATGAAAGATGTTGGGATTGTGATAGTGGACCCTCTCATATGTTGGGAAGTTGCATTCATGACTAAGGGAGGAGTGTTATGCATGATATGTTGACTTTAAGTACATTATATCTAGATTATTTGTTTATGTCAAAGTTCATGTGCATTTATGATTATTGATTGTTTTTTAAATATGTATATCATTTTATAGAGTAGAAATAGTATGATGTTGATACATATTGGTTGTTTTTTTAAATGTGTATATGACTTTATATAATAGAAATAGTATGATTTTGACAAGTATGGATTTATTTGAATTAGAATGATTAATTTAAGTATTATATTTTTTAAAATTATTTTATTTTATATATTGTTTTAATTTTTAGTAAAATTATTTAATATTATTGGTAAAAATAATATAATTAAAATTAGCTTTTAGGATTAGTTTAAGACTAGAGTCAAATTTGAGTTTTTCATGCTTGTTGTTAGTCACTAATTCAACTCTTTTGATTCTCTCCTTATAATTAAAATTGGAAAAAATTAATAATAATTTTTTTTAAAATTTAAATTAAAAGTAAGTAAATATATACAATTAATTAAGTAAATTTAAAGGAAGTAAATTAATTTTGTAAAAAATATACCTTTTTCTATAAATTTTAGATGACAGTAGTGTTCATGGTGCAATAATGTCTTTAATAGTTTTGTCCTAGATCATTAAAAATTAGATCAAAGTTGTAGATCAATGGAAAGTCCAACTTTCTATATCAGTGAATTCCAACAACAAAAAGAAACTTTCTGTATCAGTGAATTCCAACAACAAAAAGAAACTTTCTGTATTAGTGAATTCCAACAACAAAAAGAAACTTTGTGACAAGATTAGATGGCTCCAATTTGAAGTTTGTGAGTAATTATGAACCCTTGTAAATTGTTCATCAAACCAAGCCCTCATTATTAAATTATCTACCGACATTTCCATAATTCATTTTAAGAAGAGTTAAAGAATTGTATTGAGATGGTTGACTCCCTTTGAAAATCTTAGATAACTAGTGCAAATCATAGATGTGACAATTGATGCTATACAATTCATTCTACTAGTTTCAATTCAACTTCTCCACCTATATATAAGTTTTAGAAATAAACATTGATTCATTTTACTAATATTAATTTCATTTTTCTACTCAAAATTAAAATCTCTTTATAAAAAAATTCCTTATCATTATTTAACAAGGTATGATACTTATGACCACTTACTCTCAAAGTCTTGTTTGATACTTATGACCACTTACTCCTAAAAGTCTTGTTTGAAAGTAAAATTAATGGATAAAAAAATATTAATTATTTAACAAGGTATGATACTTATGACCACTTACTCCCAAAGTCTTGTTTGATACTTATGACCACTTACTCCCAAAGGTCTTGTCTTGTTCGAAAGTAAAATTAATGGATAAAAAAATATTAATTATATAAAATATGATTTTAAAGGATAGTTGAATAGACTTTTATCTTGTTTGTTGTTTGATTGTCTAACTTCTCTCTTTCAACTTAACACAAATTCAAAAGCATGAAAATGGTACAAAAATTCTTTCAACTTAACACAAATTCAAAAGCATGAAAAATGGTACAAAAATTGTTTGATGTAAACCTTATTGGAAAATTTCGATTACCCAAATTTCTACATTAAAATTCACAAGCGACATATTCCATGTAAGTTCTTATGATGGTCCTCTCAACTAACATACCTTTTTCTTTTACAAACGACCTTTATTTGTTCTTCTTGTTTTTTACATCATCATGTTCTTTATTAAAGTTAAATTCACCTTTAAAAAATAGTATTTTTATTTTGTGGTATAATATATATTTTTTAAATTGGGTAATTTAGATTATCAAAATGACTTTAGCATAATTAAATAATATTGATAAAACATACATAAAACATACATAATATTCTCAAGTTTTAAACAAGTTGTTTGGACTTTAGAAAAAAAAAATACATCGTTTATATGTTTTGTTTTTTTTTAAATTAGTTTTAATTATTATTATAGATTTTATAAGAGATGCATAAAATATTGATAATTTTAAAAAACATTTACTAATAAAAAATATGATGATTTGTGGTCTCTTCCATGCCTATGTTAGATGGCATTGATTTCTAATCTCTGATCTTCATATCTTCAACTGATGCACAATATCCTTCTCCTTATGTTCCCCTTGACTTGAGTTTATAGACAACTGATGATTGGATGCTCCAAACTGAGCATCTTTGTGCAAATACACCATCGGGTTCCTTATCATATTGCATTTTGCTTCAAGAATGACAAGTTGATGCTTAACCTAAATAGAGTACTCGTAATAGCTTCAATTTGGGAGATGCATTGGTGTTCACATTCATGGACTTTAGAAGTAAGAGAGAAAATTGATGTTTTGTTGCCTTGTATCATTTCTTCATGGGCTTTGAGAATCCTCCTGGGTTCTTGAAAATACCAATGGTTCATGATGTATAATCCAAAACTAGAAGGCAAATCCACAAGTGAAAGTTGTATCTTAGTAATTCAACTGACCCACAACCATGAACCTAAGGATTCTTCAAGAAAAACAACACAACGCTTAGAGTAACAACACCAAAAATCATACAACCAGAGTAGGGGTGAAATTGGATTCCACACCAACAGTAACGAGGAATGTCCAAAGACTTAGGATTCAAATCTTAAAGACTAACGGTACCTGAAATACAAAGAACAAGTAGAGTGACGAAAAGACCAACCACCGACCTATAAACCAGAGTGAATTTCAGGTGGATCTCAACTAGGTAGAGTGACTTCCCACGATCCTTCCACGACGCAAAGGGTGCAATGCTCCATTATCCCACTTCGCCTAGGATAAATGATACCTCTGCATTCAAATTATAGCATCCACGAGAGCCTAAACATGTGTGAGCAGAGCTCAGGTCTTATCGTGTTTATTGTCTTTTTGTAGAAGTGGGACTGGTGCATGATAGACATGTGGCATAGTAATTCCATGGTACTTTCCATTAATTGCATAAGGTTGATTAAGGTATGGTTTGAGTGATTAATAAACTACTAAACCCATAAGACTTGATAGAAGGAAATGTTTTGAATCATTATGGCCTCTTATTGAGCTCGTCCCATAATAGAAGCGAGTTTTTCGTCAACTGGAAAAGATTTCTTGTACATCAACTGGATGATTGTGCTAGAGTCTTCCACAACTATTAGGGATCGAATTTGCACTTCAACCTCTAATCACAACCCTTAAAGTAATGCATATGCTTCTACTTAGTTATTGGATAAAATCCCCAATCTTCGTGCATATGAGATATATATTTTTCCTTTGAAATCAACAAAAATCCCCCACACTTTTTTGCCACAAGAAAATTGTGCATTATATTAAGATATATAACCTGTTTACATAGTCAATAGGTCCATTTCAAAACAAAGGCCAAGCCTTAGCTGCTTCATCCAAAATACCTTACATCAACACCTCGTATCAAAAGACATATGATAACGAAGTTCCAAATGGTGACTTTCCAAATAAAGAGCCATAAATAAAACTAGCTCAAGAGGTGACTATCCAAAAAAAAGAGTCATAAATAAAAACTAGCTCCCCACAGCCAAATGACAAGACCAAAAAAACTATACCAAAGAGAGTTCATTACATTAAACAATCCTCATAAAAGTACTTTGATGTCATCATGATGCAAGATGGCAAGGATAATACATCTGTATATATGTTCTAGGTCCTTCATGACCTTTCTTCCATTAGAAGAATTCAATCTCTCCCGGATGCTCCATTAATGCCTATTTGGATAAGATATCAACCTCCTGATTTTCTTCTCTGTAAACATGTGCAAAAGTGATGACTGAAAACTATTTGATGAGTTACCTAACTCTGTCTTTCTAGCGGTCAATGGAAATAACCTACAAAGAGCCAATATCATTTAGCCAATCAATTATTATTTTGGAGTCTCCCATGATGTGGATATCCGAAATAGAAAGTCTTTGTGCCATCTTAAGAATAGCCCAAGCACCCAAGAGTTCAGCTCTTGTGTTTGTGCCCCCACCACAATTTAGAAGCATCTTGTAAACAGTGTGATCATTAAGTTTTATAACCCCCCCCCCGACACCACTTTGTTCTTCGTTTCTCTGTGAAGCCCCATCAAACCAACCAAAGATTTTATTAGGTGGCAAGCTATGGGTAATGCATCTATAATACATCTGACTTTTCTAGGGGGAATGATGAGTCATAGCAGCAAGTGTTTTATAGCAAACCTTTTCCAAATATGGTGTTGGCTCTTGACCAAGTTTTGAGGATCCTTGGTTATGTTTGATCTACTTTTGGGACTTCGACAAGCTGTCGAAGATGGAGCATAAGTCGAAGAAGAGATCGCGGGATCTCGACCCCTTTTTAGGGATTTTTGGGTTTTGGGCTTATGTAACGGGAATGGGGATGTCGGCCCATGGGTTTACCCATGTTTAGGCCCATTTTGTAATGTGTAAATAGAAAGCTAAGCGATGTAGGAAGTAGTTCGATCTATGTGATCGAAGGAAGGACAAGTATGTGATGCTAAGTGCTAAGTGTTAATTGCTGGGTGCAAGTGGTAATTGTAATTGTGTTGTGCTTACTGTGTGAGACTTGCAGAGATAAGTGCAAGTGTTTGTAAGAGACTGTGGAAGGCTTTGTGTTGTAATACATGGAAGGAGCGAGGTGCACAGATCTCTTGTCCTATGAGGAGTAAGATATCATGGCTTTGTGCATGTAGAAGATTGACAGAAAGAAATAAAAGAAGAAGAGTTGGTGGACGTAGCCCTAGGGTGGGGGTGAACCACGTATATCCTGCGTTGTGGTTGCTATGTGCTTTATGGTTGTCCTCTTTTCTATGTGATTGTATGCTTAGTGCACTTATGTATGCTTAGAAGGATCTAATATGGTAGCTTAGTGCTCAATAATGTGAATAAATTTTAGATCTGATCTATGTTTGTATGCTTAGTACTTGAATCTATTGGATTTGTATAAATATTGCGTTGATCTGTTGTTAGGGTTTATCTGCGTTGTAAACTAAGGCTGAATATTAATGAACTGTAACTGTTAAGTGCTATGTTAAGGTGTTACAATCACAGATTTGTGTCCCAGCTAAGGTTGCAAACATTGGAGCCTTGTAACCACCCCTACCTCTACCTCGGGTGAGACTTCATCTGCTTCACAGGTGTTGCCGAAAGGGTCGGTAGTTAAGGTTTTGTTGTTGCATTTTTGTAGCGTTGAGCCCTGGGTCTGCCACTATGCCAACAAATGGTTTTGTTGTTGGGACCTGAAACTGTGATTGATGGGAACTGAAGACAAGAAAGAAAGCTCGGTGTGTAGATMTGTTTCCTTAGTGCGCGGTATTCTACTTGACCTGTAAATCTTTGTGCTAAGAAGAGAAGTCAGATCCGAAGAAAAGAGGTAAGATCTCGAAGCTTTGTGCTCTGATAAAGGTAAGAATAGTGAATTTTTTTAGATCTGGAAGCTTTAAAAGTAAGAATAGTGAAAAGTTTTAGATCTGGAAGCTTTGTGCTCTGCTGAAAGTAAGATTAGTGGAAATTTTTGTTTCAAGAGTATGGATCTAGGTATGTTTGATAAATGTTACCCTAGTCTGAAAACTAGGGCACAACTAGAAGAGAGAAGGTTTGATATGAGTAGATCTCATAGAAATAATGAAAGATATGTTATTCCTATGCATAGAAAGAATGTTTGGACTAACAAATGGATGCAGGATCCTAGAAAGAATTTTTTGCAGGTTAGCTACTATGATCCTAGTGCGCAGTACAGGAAAGGCTGGGGATCATTTAAGAAGAAAAGAGGATTAATCCTTTGTTACAGGTGCAGAAGATCGGGACATCTTGCTAAGGAATGCCCTGGAAGAAGACCTAGTTGTCTTTGTTGTAAATCTATGGACCATGAAGTTTTAGATTGCCCTAGAATGATTGCTAAGCTTGACAGAATGAATATGAGACGAGAAAACCTTGAGGAAGGTCACAAAATTGAGACCATGGTAGAACCCCAGACAGAATCAAATACTATATTGTTGCAAATGAAAGAAACCCTAATTGATCACTGAGATATCAACTTATCAGATATCTTCAAAGAAAAAGAATGCATAGAAGCAAGAGTAGGAGACTTCAACATAGACTCTGTCCTGGATGAGGAAACACAGGTAAATATCATGACAAAAAGAACTTGGGAAGCTTTAGGAAAGCCTGATACGATTCCTTCATTGGGAGGAATAAGATTATTCAGGGGAAAGTTGATAACCCTATGTTGAAGACTCACCTAGGTATCTATGAGTGCTCATGGAGCTTCGACAGAGGAAGATTTTGAGGTTGTTAGTTTCATTGAGAACAACGCTCCATTTACTATGTTATTAGGAAAAACCTGGATCGAGAAAGATCAGAACAGAAGAAAAGAAGAGGAGGCCCTAGAACAAAAAAAGAAGGAATTAAAATATTTCATGACTAGGAGGATAACACACTTGATTGCAGAACAAGAGAACAGATCGAAGCCACTTAGAACCAGAAACTTGGATCATGAAGTTGAAAGAACACAAGAAGATTCACAGACGAGTAGAGCACCTAACTTAGATAGAGAAGCATTATTACTCTCTAATCCTATGAAATAATCTCAACAACGCGAAGCTGCTATGCCAAAAGAAGACAAGAATCATAATGGAAAGAGGAATACCGAAAATAAGATCATCGGGAAGAAGGCTAGAAAACTCAGTAAAAAGAGAGCAAAGGTCGAAAAGTTACATAAGGGCCCATAGGGAACTTCGCGGAAGAAAGATTTGCAAAATTGGAACTTCGTCGAGATATCAAAACAACGCCCCATGGCACTTCGCCATGGCTAAGCGATATGAACGTTGGAAGCATTATAACCGTTGGACTGACATTTCAGAACGGTTAGAACAACAATTATGACCAGAAAGCTCACCATCGAACCGTTGGGACCGCGTCGCAACGAACAAAACTGCATTGATGGAAAACTTCTTATCCGTTGGAGAGATCTGTTACACCGTGTCTACTTAGTCTGTCAACTGTTGCACCGATAACACTTTTGTGAATTGTATCAAAGCTAACAAGAGAACCCATTGCTACCATGTTGTGCTTAGTAAGATCGACACCGATCCGAACCCTCATGAAGTTCTACACAGATCGACACTTCATTTATATCACCACGCGCGCAGATGAGCACAAAGAAGAGCTTCAATCGTACTACAAGCTCACAGAGGAGGACCTTGAAGAGATCACCAATGACTGGTTTGTAGAACTCCTCATCCCCACAGACCCCACATAAATGTCAAACCCTGAACTAATCGGCAGCCCTGAGACCACTCATGAAGCAAAGGATCTTCCTGGACCCAACAGAAGGAAGAAGACCGAAGAGGTCCAAAACTTGAGCAACGCATCAGAAGGAACTGCTTCAGTATCACTTGGACGAGGGAGTGATGATGAAGTAGAAGAGACAAATGGAAAAGAGGACCAACATAAGCAAGGCGAAGTAACATCGCCTAGGGACCCTGCTGATGAGGTTGATCCCTTGAAGAAAAGGAAGGTTTCTTGCACAAAACCTATTTCCCGAAAGAAATCCAGAGCCACCTTGACTAAGATGCAGATTGTGATCACTGTAGATGACTTCGACTTTATCATCGCATTTGTAGTAGATGCCTCGCAAGACATCTTGCATAAACATGAAGCCAAGAAGGAGGAGATGTATGATAGAATCGAGGTTGAACTTAGAGGGGTACAACAGGCCCTTCAATCCAGTCGCGCGGTATCCATTGCGCCCCCACCATCAGAAGCACCTGAGTTGGGAGATGAGCCTACCCAACTTCGCAGACTAGTTGATGCGACCGAAGCTCGCCTTTGTCACGCACAGGAAGAAATTGAACAGGCCACAGAGGCCCTAAAGAAAGTACAAAAAGTAGTTATAGAGCAATGTCGAGTTGCACAGCAAGAGAACGCTACCCTCCAAACTAAGTTTGAAGAAGAGAAAGCACATATCCAACAAGAGAAAGAGCAGTTGCTCGCAGAGAAAACAAGAGTAAAAGAAGCAGTCAATAGAGCACTTCGCTCTGTGATAGGCTTAGAGCAAAAGGAGGAAGACCAAATGGAACATCAAGTAGAGTAGCTTGCGGAAGCTATCCAACAGCTTCAACAGAGAATCACAGACCTCGAGCTATGAACAATGCCAAGTACCCCATAGGACGTGCGAGATCAAAGAGAAGCCATTGCCTGGAGCGCAGTTGAGAGGATCAAAGCATTCGCTCTGGAATGCAAACAACTAAGTGATTGCAGCGCACAAAATTATGAGCGACTACCTGAAGATACTGAGATGAAGGTACTAGAGTCACAGCTCTAGGAGGCAAAGCAGCAAGCAACAACAGTACAGGCGCAGTTGAAGCTCTTGTCAACAGTTGAAAGGATGAAGCAATCCCAAGAACAATGCACTGCTCAACAACAGGTCCACATGATTCAGAGAAAAGTCATGAAGGTGACTCAAAGGCTCCAACCAGTCCAGGACGAAGCTTGCCAACTATTTGAGGAGATTGAAGGCCAACGCGCAGAGTTGGAACAAGTAGTCATTGTAGTCAAACAACATTTAGAGGGACCTATCAACGAAGTAGTCATCCAAGAGTTCACCAAGCAGGAGGGCTTGGCACAACAACAGGTCGAAGGAACTTGAGCCAAGCTCGAGGCTTTTGAAGCACAACTACTCAGACCAGAGTGACTCGGGACGAGTCTCAGGTGACTGTTGGGGGCCTATTGTCCCTTGACCAAGTTTTGAGGATCCTTGGTCATGTTTGACCTACTTTTGGGACTTGGACAGGCTGTCGAAGACAGAGCACACGTCGAAGCAGAGATCGCGGGATCTCGACCCCTTTTTAGGGATTTTTGGGTTTTGGGCTTATGTAATGGGAATGGGGATGTCGACCCATGGGTTTACCCATGTTTAGGCCCATTTTTTAATGTATAAATAGAAAGCTAGGCAATGTAGGAAGTAGTTCGATCTATGTGATCGAAGGAAGGACAAGTATGTGATGCTAAGTGCTAAGTGTTAATTGCTAGGTGCAAGTGGTAATTGTAATTGCTTTGTGCATACTGTGTGAGACTTGTAGAGCTAAGTGAAAGTGATTGTAAGAGACTGTGGAAGGCTTTGTGCTGTAATACAGGGAAGGAGGATCTAGTGAGGAGCGCAGATCTCTTGTCCTCTGCGGAGTAAGATATCATGGCTTTGTGCATGTAGAAGATTGACAGAAAAAATAAAAGAAGAAGAGTTGGTGGATGTAGCCCCAGGGCGGGGATGAACCATGCATATCCTGCATTGTGGTTGCTATGTGCTTTATGGTTGTCCTCTTGTCTATGTGATTGTATGCTTAGTGCACTGATGTATGCTTAGAAGGATCTAATATGGTAGCTTAGTGCTGAATAATGTGAATAAATGCTAGATCTGATCTATGCTTGTATGCTTAGTACTTGAATCTATTGGATCTGTATAAATATTGCGTTGATATGTTGTTAGGGTTTAGCTGCGTTGTAAACTACGGTTGAATATTAACGAACTGTAACTGCTAAGTGCTATGTTAAGGTGTTACAATCACAAATATGTGTCCCAGCTAAGGTTGCAGACACTAGAGTCCTGCAACCACCCCTACATCTACCTCAGGTGAGACTTCATCTGCTTCGCAGGTGTTGTCGAAAGGGTCGATAGTTAGGGTTTTTTTGGTGCGTTGTTGGTGCGTTGAACCCTGGGTTTGCCCCTGTGCCAACAGATGGAGATTTAGATTAAAAAATCACCAAATTCCTTTCAATCCATATGTACCAACAAATAAATACTGGTAATGATGGAAGGCTGAAATTCCTTCTAAACCAAAGGTCGAAACTTTCTATGATAGTGGCTCCCATACACCCACCACCCAACTTATAAATTTTTTTTTTTTCTTTTCGAAACATAACAAGTGAAAGGGCATTGAACAAATAAATGATGAACTGATTCTCCATTACCTCTGCATAGAAGACACAGTCCCGAACCTTGCCACCCGTGCTTGTTGAGATTATTCCAGGTGAGTAACTTGTCTTCAATAAAGAGCCACAAAAATAGTTTAATATTTTGAGGGCAGTCCCAATGCCATATACTCCTTTGCCAGCCACCAATGTTTTTCTGCCATATTTTCGCTGCCAGGGAATTATAAACATTCCTTGTAGATAAGATACCAGTACAATCCCCTCTTGTCCACTTTAATTCATCATGTGCTTCGGACAGTGCAATGCCCGCATCAATCAACTGCTTTCTATAAATCTCCCATTCAACAACAAGATCTCCCTCTAATCCCAATTCTACACAGGTAAGCCAATTAATGTAAAATGTACCTAAAGTCGAAGCACTTCTAGCCTGATAAAGATATAATACATGGTGATCATTTAAATGATTTATCAGCTCAATCAAAAGAAAAGATCTCGTGTCCAAACCCAGAATCACATCCTTTCATGTGATGATGGATACTTCAAAACCGGGTTTCCATGCCAGCCAATGCACCAGTAGCGATAATGAATTAATTAAATTCTTCCAAGTTTGCAAACCATAATGAACCGACGGGCCCGTTGAGCGAAACCACATTATCACATAAGTATGAGGAAAATACTTATCTTTCAATACTCGTTGCCAGATCCCTGAATGCATCAAACCCCGCCAAAGTGATTTTGCTGCTAAGGCTCTCAAGAAGTAGTAGATATTCCTAATCCCCCATCCACCAAATTTTTTTGGCCTAGCTAGTAATTCCCAATTGCATAAGTGAAAGGTGGAGGAATTTTTTGTACTAGACCACAGGTAGGAAAAGGTCATCTTACGGATCTTGTTCAAGATAGTAGCAGGTATGTGAGATAGAGCCAACTAATAAACTGATTGACTTTTGAGAACAACTTTAATCAATATGAATCTACCTCCTAGAGATAAGAAACGATTACACCAATGACAAATTCTGTGTTCATATTTCATCAACAGTCAATGCCAATCTGCTACCTTAGAACTGTCCAACTTTAAAAAATATCCCAAGTATTTAAATCCCTCAAACAAACATGAGCTGCCAAAATGATATAAATCATTCAATTGATCTAGAAAGGCCTATTGAATACCATAATGATGGAAAGTGGATTTATGTGCGTTAATCTCCATACCACTAGCACCACAGAAAGCAAATAATAGAGAATGAATCTCTCGCCATTCATTGACATCCACTTTGGACATTATTATCACATCATCCACAAAAAGGAGATGGATGATTCTTATCAAACGAGAAACTTTAATGCTCGTCAAATTCCCTTCCATGTGACTCTTTTTTAGAGATAGGCTCAACCCCTCCATCACAAGAATAAAAACAAGTGGGGACAGTGGACACCCCTAGTGTAGTCCTCTCCCACTATTTATGAACTTAGTAGCTTCTCCATTGATCAGGATGGCAAGATTTGTTGAAGACACACAATCCATGATCCATTTGGACATTAGATACCCAAAACCACAATGTAAAAGCAACAATCTTAGATAATCCCAATTCGTACAGTCGTATGCCTTTTTTAGATCCAATTTCAATATAACCGCCTGGAGTTTCTTTGTTTTGATGCTATGGAGACAATCATGTGTTGTACCGATTGCATCCGGAATCTGGCGACCCTTGAGGAAACCCAACTATTCCTCGGACAGAGCCCGAGAGAGAAAAGGTCTGATGTGTCGCGCAATTATCTTTGTGACAATCTTATAACATAGATTACATAAGGCAATAGGATGAAAATCAGAGAAGGATGATGGTCGGTTTGCTTTAGGAATTAATGCAAGAAAGGTAGAATTACGCGGTCTAATGACTTCACCTCGTAATCTAGTTTCCTCAACCATCGCTAGTAAATCAGGACCAACCAGATCAATGAAAAAAAGGAAGAATTCAACTGTCCACAGGGCCGAGACTCTTGTCTTTGGCAAATCCTTTTAAAACCTCCACAATCTCACAACCCACTCTAAAATAGCAACTTCTTCCTCCTGTACAATCCTTGGATACAAACTAATAACCATCAGTTGATCCTATATATTTGTATGTCCCTGATCTTTAAAAAAAGTATGGAAATAAAATCCCCCACACTTGCTATCCCTTATTGCCATCCCTTATTTCATTGTATAATATTAATAATATTTGTTAGATATTTTTCTTTATTTCAAAAAATAATATTTACAATAAATAAAATTACACAAATTTAATAATTTTATTAACATAAGCCCAAAACTATCATAACAATATATTTATTAAAAATTAATATGTAATTTGTAAAAAACTTAAAAAAATAACACTTTAACACTCATTTTAATGATTCAAACTAATCCCAACTAACAATCAACACTTAAATATTAAAAAAACATTTCTTAATTCCTTTCCATATGTGCAAGTCTCTCTCTCAATATATACAATGTGTTAAAATGTTTTACTATTTTTAGATTCCCTTTTGGTAATAAATCAAGGCGCATTTATCGTAAGCCATTTGACTTGCTAATAATGTAATATATAAAATAGAAGATGGAAGGGCAGTTACAAGTCACTAATCATAATCATTATTATTGAGCTTGAGATTCTCTATCTACCTATAGGTACATATTATCAAAGAATCTATGTATATATCCATAGGTACATATTATCAAAGAATGTTTCGAAACGTGCAGATAAGACAAACTTAACATGTTTGTCATCTTTATAAATGGATCCTTTTCTTTGAAGAAGAGAGTTTGAATTTCTCATCTATGTCGTGTTAGAGATTCTCATAAATCTCCTTGGAAGTGGTGAATGGTGTGTAGTGATCCAATTTTATTTAATATAAAAATGATAATTTTTTTTTATTTTTTTTATTTTTTTATTTATCAAAATTTAATATTTTGTTGTCCATTTTGTTCTAACATAAAAAATTATTATTATTTGTTTTTATTTTTAAATATTTTTTATAAAAATTAATATTTTGTTGTAAATTTTGTTTTAACATAAAAATTATTATTATTTGTTTTTATTTTTAAATAATTTTTATTAAAAAATAATATTTTATTGTCCATTTTGTTTTAAGTATAATTTATTATTATTTGTTTTTATTTTTAAATAATTTTTATTAAAAAATAATATTTTATTGTCCATTTTGTTTTAAGTATAGTTAATTATAGTTTTTTTCATTTTGAAACAATTTTATCACAAATCAATATTGTGTTGTAAACTTTGCTTTTATCGTGATTATCTAACCATCCGTTCTTCAAAAACAAAGTCTTTTTTAATTCAAATGGAAACACTACTTAAAAACAACACTACTCAAAAACATTTTTGATGAAAATACTATAATCATATGGGATAAATCAAAATTCTCAAGACTTATGCCTGTTTTTTTGAATGACTACAATTACTCTAGTACTTGAGAGCACCAGAGAAGTCACTATTTCTACTATATTTCATAAGGCTACTTCCCTCCTATTGATTCCCAAGCAAGAAAATCTCTTTAGAGTAGAAAAAAAACATGAAACCGAGTCTTCAATTCAAGAAGAGAATCAAGTTTTGTCATCTTTAATGGACATATAGAAACAAGTGAACTCCAACAATGAACAATCCAAATGCTAGTTAAATCTTTTTTTTTAAAGAATTTGAAAGAAAAATAATAAATATCAAGAAATATGATCATCTGTTATAAAAATAGAGATACATAATCATCATTATAACTAGCTATTAAAAATAGACAAAAAATAAAATAAAAATCAACAATAAAATATTAACTTTAATATCAAATCCTAAATAATTGTATAAATAAGTTCTCATTTACATTATTCTATATAAATTTTTTTATTTAAAAACATTTCACAAACTATCATCTTATTAATTATTAATAGAAAATGAAAATTGAAAATTAAAATGAATTACAAACCATCTTTACTAATACAATCTTCTATTCACTAATACAATCTTCTAGATAAATACAACTGCAATCCATAAGCATAAGCATGTTTGATACAATAAACACTTAAAAAAATGAGTGACTTTTATATATTGATAGCTCTTTGAGTGAAACATGACAAAATGTCACATATCATTGTGCATGTTCCCTAACCTAACTAACTATTCAATTGTTGATTATCATGGCAAGGACGGTTACACTTGGACATGTTAATAAATTTAATGATATCATTGTGCATGTTCCCTAACCTAACCAACTATTCAATTGTTGATTATCATGGCAAAAGGATGGTTACAGTTGGACATGTTAATAAATTTAATGATAAAAAGTGGTTCACACACTCTTTGGTTTAGCTAAGATGCCATCAATAATGAGAAAAAGCGATTCATTGGAGGATACCCGGTTTGGTTTAGCCAAGATGTCATCAATGTATATGGACCCATCTTCACATGTATACATTGGTTGGTTGGTTTCCATATTTACAATGAGAGAGGCAATGACATGGAGAATCTCCATCCTTCAACCATGATGCACATGAAGTGTCTAAGAAAAGCAAGGCATGCTTACATAAAGTAAATTTATTTGGTTGATAGTATTAGATATACACCATTTAATCTATTTGTGCATTTAATGGTTCGATTTCAAAGTTGAAATTTAATTGCAATATCACATAGTGTTTATGGTTCATTTTTAATATATATATATATATATATATATATTTTTTTTTTAATTTAAAATTTAAAATTGAATTAAATTATTTTTTTATTAGTTAATTTTTAGAAAGTGTTTTTTACCTTTTAGATTAGGATTAGGTATTTTAAGAGTGATATGTTTTATGAGTGATAATTCATTAGTTTTAAATCTCGAAATTTGATTCTAATAAATACAAATAGATTTTCGTAGTGGGATAGGGATTTGTGGGAACTAAGTTTCTAACTCTAACAAAAAAAATAAGACATGTCTCGAGTCAAAGGAGTTTTTGGTTGGGTTACCTTCCTTGGAAGCCCTAGTTATCAAGTGTAAGTCTTCAATGTGATGATTGGAAGCCCTAGTTATCAAGTGTAAGTCTTCAATGTGATGAATGAGGCTATGTGATTCATTCCACTAATTTCAATCTCACTTCTTTTCCCTTGTGAGCATCACCCAATGTAATGAGTGCTAAGTGAACAATTCAAAATCATGAGAAAATTGGTCAGTGATAACTAATACTCATGGATATAGGTCATGGATTAATGACTTACTAAGCGCAGATAATCCCAAAATGATATCTCGTATGTTGTATTGCGAAAGCCCCTCAATGCTTAAATAAGGGATGTCATTGTCCAAAAAAAAAAAGTCTCAAAATTTAAAGATTTTTTTTGATGGTCAAACATTTCAATATGGAATCTTTGACAAAGTTTTTGGATATGGTTAGAATGTGTAATTTTTCACTAGAATACTTAGGTATCCAACTTTATAAGTTATAGGTGATGCTTTGGGTAATTTTATTACTTTGGCTCCAAAACTAAGTGGTTTGGTCTCTAATAGTTGTTCGTAGATTTGTGTTTATGTTGATCAAAATAAAGGTCTTCTTGAAGAAATTGTGTTGGATAACAAAAAAAAAAAAACATCTGAATTACGAACATGTTATCTTTCAATGCAAATTTTGTTTTGATCATCAATATGCAATGTATCCTCATGTGTGAAGACACAATGTTTACAAACTATCTAAGGGAGAACCATGAAGCCTTCTTGGCAAAAAGATTCAATCATGGACCACAATTGGGTGAGACCAAGCACGACTATAAAGAAATAGACATTTGTAGCATTGACAAATATAACTATTCCATCTCCAAAGGGTGCAACAACGATATTGATATAGTCATGGTTCCAAAGTCAATTTCCCTCCCACTAGTTTCATTGCATGCAAAATCCTAGAACAAAGGAAAAAGGGGGCAAGAACCTGATTCCTAGTACGATAAAAAATCCAACAATCCATGTTCAAAGCATTGGTTGGATTGAAATCAAAAGAACTACAAGAATTGGGGAGTGTGGTCTTCAACTTATAGCAGATGCAAATCAAAGTGGGAGGATGTCATGGTAGAGAGCATGTCTTTAGAAGGTGTACAATAGTTGGGTCATAACATAGCCATGACCAATCATAGTTGTAATTTGTTATTCAAACCCATAAAATGGGTTAAAAATTTGAATATGAAGCCTCACATCTAATTCTCTAGGGACTAAAGAATGAAAACCTAAAGCCCCAATGGTATATGTAGATGCTCTTTTTAGTGATGTGATTTATTGAGTCTTTATTTACCCCCTACTCCCTTAAAAAAGTCATGGAGAATATATATCATCCAACAAAACCTCTGAATTGTGCAATATCTAGCATTACATTGTATGTTGTATGATGACACACGACATTGTCTCACAAGCGTCACATGGGAAACTACAAAAATCGGGGAGTGTGATCTTCAACTTATAGCAGATGCAAATCAAAGTGAAGGATGTTGTGGTAGAGAGCATGTCTTTAGAAAGTGTACAATAGTTAAGTCATAACATAGCCATGATTAATCATAGATGTAATTTGTTATTCAAACCCAAAAAAAAGGGTTAAAAATTGAATATGAACCCTCACATCCAATTCTCTAGGGATTAAAGAATGAAAAACTAAAGCCCCAAAAAAATAATGGTATATGTAGATGTTTTTTTTAGTGATGTGATTTGTTGAGTCTTTATTTACCCCTTAAATGGAGAATATATATCATCAAACAAAACCCCTAAATTGTGTAATATCTAGCATTACATTGCATGTTGCATGATGACAAGCAACATTATCTCACAAGCGTCACATGTCATAACAGACGTTGTATGTGGAAATCGGTCATTTAAGTCATTGATTTTATTATAGTATCCATATATTGTACAACACCTATTAACATTTATGAATCTTTATTGTTTCTCTATAAAAAAATTTCAATTATATAATCTCGAGGATATTTTCTAAGAACTTTAGTGTCTCAAGTAGTATATGTCACTCATAAAAAATACATAATTTTCCACTCAATATATATCCTTAGGTAGCACTAAGCACCCAACTACACAACATTGAATACTTTGTAGCCTAATGGGTAGTGCTCCCCTATATCCTTTACTTCACTTACAAATTTTAAGGAGTTTCTAACGTTTAAGTAATTAATTACACGGAGGAGGTGCTCTACAACTCAATATGGGAGAGATGTTGAGGTGTTAGCTTTATGTTATGTTAGATAACAATAATAATAATTAAGTCAGCTTAATTAAAAAAAAACAATTACACTCAACATGTAAAACTTAAAATAATAAAAAAAAATTACACCTTAAAAAATTAGATCCATTTTTGTACTTGATAAATCAGAGTTTAAAATAAATCTACCTAATTTTATTATAGTTACCTTATATTATAAAAATACCTAATTTTATTATAGTTACCTTATATTATAAAAATACCTAATTTTATTATAGTTACCTTATATTATAAAAATACCTAATTTTATTATATTTACCTTATATTATAAAAACACCTAATTTTATTATAGTTACCTTATATTATAAAAATGATTAACATTTTCTATTCATTATCATTATCACACAAATAAGTATAACTTATTTTTTCTTTATTTATCTCCATAAAAAAAAATCAATTATATAATTTCAAAACAATATTTTCTCGTTCTCATCAAAACTAACAAAAATACATAATTATTTTACTTGATTTATATTATCGGAGCATACTAAACACCCAGCAACTAAATACTCTGCAGCTAGATGCTTAGTGCTCGCATACGTCTTTGACAAGTTTCTTCCGCTGGATTACATCAACCCACTATAATAGCAAGAATCCAAAACCAAATAACACCGACTCCCGCTTTCACCGACTACTAATTTCCTAATTAAAAAAAAAAAGACACACAGTTTTGAACTTTCCTAATGTAAATAACCAAAATCGAACTCCTAAAATATGAATCAGGAAGCCAGCAGGCTCTTTATTGCACTAGATCTTCATTTGATTTGGCCAACTTTGACTAGCCAACCCAAAAATAGAAAAAGATTTTACCTGTACACGGCGAGCATCTTTGGCAGTTCCGTTAATCGACAGAAAACTAAGGATGAACTGGTTAAAATGGCTACTAGATAAAGGCATTATGATATCATCAGGTAGGGTCGGTAGGTGAGACTTGAGAGTATCCTGGTAGTTTCCCTTTTACCCAAGTGAATGTGGCTGTAAGGAACCAGTGATTATACTTCTCCTTCTTGATATTTATGTTATAAAGCAAGGAATCGTTGAGAAGTGGGCAGATATCGGGGAACACCGGGCTTCTGCAAATGTACTGATATTGATATTCAGCTCTGTGGACTGACTCAGGTGAGTAATCCTTCTTACATATCCTGTTTGTTTGTGATTTGATTGCTTGTACTGGTCATTGTTGCACTTGTATTGGGAGGGAACTCAATGCTCATGGTGATGACCGCTCTACATTTCTTTGAACTCATTTAATGCAACTGTTCGGTTTTGTGTTGCCTGGATCTGTTGTCTTTGCAGATTTTGGTAGTACCCATTTTTTATTGTTTAATTTTGTGGTTGGAGGGACCAGGGGTAGATTTTTATGTGGCGTGCTAATACCTGAGGCGAATGCTTGTCCTGTCTTGTGTGAGATGATGGTGGAGTATTGGGATGAGGCTGGATTTGGGGTTTTGGGTATTATTGAATGTTGAATCCTTTATCAAATCTTCATACATACTTTTGTGGGTATTCCTGCCAGTTTAGGGAGTGGCCTCCTTATTGCATCAAGAGAAGCCAGCTGCATCTTTCAGTCAGGGTAGGCGTGTGCGTGTGGGTGATGTATCAAAACACTCAATGTGTGCATGTGTGTAACGGTGAATTGAATCTAGAGGGTGCATTCGTTGCAGCACAAACCCATCTAAACCCATACCTGATGCGGGAGGATACAAATGGCCAGTGTATCAAATATTGGATCTCAAAATATACAGCATGGAACTTGTCAAGCTCGAGGTGCATGTCACACCCTGGGTGAGATGGGTCTGTGCTACTAGGTAGAGATCACTGCGATTTTAAAGATGGCCTCTGTTCTTTGCAGTAATGAGTCTTATGGCTTGTCACTTCAGGCATTGCAGATCCATCCTTCCGCGGCTAAAGTTATGCACAATCTTATTACAATTGGGTGGTGCTATTAATTTTCCATGAATGAGAATGTCCGTTTTCAGATCTTATTATGATTTTGATTTTGAGTTGGCAAAACTCAGGGCTCGAAAGGTATCTCATTCCCACCTTGGCTTGGGAGGTTGGCACCACTCGCTTTCAAATTTTCAACATCACAGTCCATCCCATTTTTTCACCCTATTCGTGTCCATGCAATTGTGATCTTGTAGATTAATCCAATGCAACCTTCTATGCAATTTGGCTAAGTTGAGTCATTCCAGATCTGATGTCTCCCTGGTTCATGTTTCACGGTAACTGTACACCCAAATACACCTCTTGTAGAAGCACTGTCTTACATCACTATAAATTTAGTCCTTGTAGAACCAATGACTCATTCCAATGATTATCCCTTGCTTGAACAGTGTCTGTGATTGCTTGAATATTAATCTGATTATACACACTTGGTTTGCCTGCCTTATCTGTCTTGCCAGTTTGTAATTCCTCCGGATGCATGCAGTCAGGTCTTGCTCATGCCAGTATGGGCCTGAGTAACTTTTACACTTTTCTTTCAGTTATAAGTCCTCAACTAGTTCATGAAAGGTTGCTTGGTCAACTATGCACCATCACAAAATTTCCAAGAACTGATGAAAAGTTGTCCATTAGTCAGGGGATACTTGATGGACAAGTGCATCAAGTGATTCAGCTGATGTAGAGGCATAGACATCTTGATGACTTGCCTTACAGCTAGATGGGAGATCAGTCTCTTAGCATTATAGATCAGTCTTAGTATCCGAGTATTGACCGCCACTTACCGTTTTACTCTTAAGAAAGAAATTTGGCCAGTGGGGTATGTTTTGTTGAAATGGTAAATTGCTATATATGTATTCAGTAATCTTATTCATTTAGTTTAAAATTTAAATGTCTGTTTTATCTGAATCACAGGTTACTTCTCAATCAAAAAATGAAGGATAAAGATTTCAAACCAGCAATGTATGTGGACAAGTCCCTGAGACTGGTTCCTATTGCTGTGATGCTCCTCTCCTTATGTGCCCTTTCATTTTACCTTGGTGGTATCTTTTGCTCTGAGAAGAACAGACTTGTTCTAGAAGATAAAACATCACTTGCCCCTCTACAAGTGGGCTGCAATGTTGCCGAAGAGAAGTTCACGAAGTTTGTAGAATGCAACAGTGACTATCAAGATTACACTCCATGCACAGATCCACAGGTATTTGTTTTGTGATAGATTGTGCTGTAATAATTTTACAAGTTTGAATCGCAGCTTGCCCAATTTGGACATTTGACTCCTTTGAGAAGCTAGAATTTACATAAACTTTCCGATCTGTAAATGATACACAATTTCTGTTACATTTTGAGCTGAGTATAACTAAAATAGTAGTTTGTACTTCTTGGTGAGTTCACTGAAGGACTCAATGTCTGTGAACTGATAGATCTCACCAGTGCGTGTTTGTTACCAATCAAGCACATTGGATGAACTAATTAGGTTTATCCACAGCCCCTGGTTCCTTTATCTGGCCCATGGGATGCACACAACTTATTTTACTTTCTATATTATAATGTGTTGTATTCTCTATATTATGATGTGTTGTAACTTCTAGTCCCATTGACCTATTTTGGTCATTTGTGGACATTAATAGAATCTCTTTCATTCTTCTTTCTTTCTGAACCAGGGTCCAGTGAACTGCTAGGCAGATCTTCTCAATGACTATTACATTTCAAAACTTTGCTAGCAAGTTTAAGCTTATTTTCCATTGTTACTTTGTAGAGAAATTGTTTTTTAGATTGTTTTGTATACCTTCTGAGTTATGCCTTTCAATTTCCATCCCACTAAAATGGTTCGACTCTCATTTTGCCAGAGATGGAGGAAGTATGATTCTCACAGGCTTGCATTTAGGGAGCGACACTGCCCCCCACTTTCCGAAAGAGTTGAGTGCTTAGTCCCTCCACCAGAAGGCTACAAGATACCTATTAGATGGCCAAAGAGCAAGGATGAGTGTTGGTACAGGTATATACTTGATCCATCTTTATTGTTTCTTCCATCACCGTTAAAAAAGAATAAAAATCGTGAAATTCTAAAACAAGGGTAACTGCATATTCTCTCACCCAAATATTGTAGAGGATCTATGATAATAACTTGGCATTCTGTCCCTGACTTACTGCTTCTAAAATGTATTTTTTGGCACAGGAATGTCCCCTATGAATGGATCAATAATGAAAAATCAAATCAAAATTGGTTGAGGAAGCAAGGGGAGAAATTCCTCTTCCCAGGTGGAGGTACAATGTTTCCCAGGGGAGTTGGTGAATATGTGGATCATATGGAAGAGTTGATCCCAGGAATGAAAGATGGCTCAGTCCGAACTGCACTTGATACTGGATGTGGGGTGGGTAACATTCTGACTAGTTTCAATAGTTTTACCAAAATGAATCTTTGAGATACCTTTCTGTCCATCACATGGCTTAGTCAAGTTATAAAGGTACACACCATAAACAGCCACAACGAATCTAGAGTCAGGTTAAACTGATGGATACACCATAAACATGCATGGCCGATCCACCTTATGATGTTCACGATACCTGAGACATCCAGATTAACAAAAGAAAGCTAACAGAAATTCTCATGTTAGAGGCAAGTGGATTAATAGGTATTGCTCTAAAGTTATTTTTGTATCTCAAAAGGCATCATTTTACTTGGCATAACATCTGAACCTGCTCTTGAGCTGAGTTTAATAGTAAACATTCTGTTAGACAGATATTTCTCTTTCTCCAACTAGCCGTGACACGTTGGATTGATACATATAGGCCTTAATGAATATGCTCGCATGGTACTTAACAAAGAATAGCTGCAGAATCACAGATCTTTCCTAGAAGTTGATTCTCAGATAACCTTACATCCAATATTCATTACGCATCTATCTGTAATTTACTAATTGCTGTTGCTTGCCATGATTTGTAGATTTCTGTATCTTACATAATAAGGATCAAGATAAGTTATTTAATGTAAATGCTTGTAGATATGTTATCTGAATATGACTGGTGAGATCTACTGTATAATTAAACATTTCCTTGTTTATATAAGAGAATACTTTCTGTTCAGGTTGCAAGTTGGGGTGGTGATTTGCTGGATCGTGGAATTATTTCAGTGTCACTGGCGCCCAGAGATAACCATGAAGCGCAAGTGCAGTTTGCACTTGAACGAGGTATTCCTGCAATGCTGGGTATCATCTCTACACAGCGACTTCCTTATCCATCCAATGCATTTGACATGGCTCACTGCTCTCGATGTCTTATTCCATGGACAGAATTTGGTAAGTCTGATGATACTTTTTAAATTTTAACTGTGTGTTACATTGTGTAATGGTTCAAACTATTAAATCCAACATGCATAGATTGAACACTGTAATTTGCAAACCATTAACTGATAAATTAAAGAGTTTCATTCGGATTGCATAATCAATATGAGGAACTAGTGGTGACAGTATTATTTGAAAGTGGCAGAGATCAACTCACTTACAATGTGGGTGAACATAGAACTGTTGCGGTCCAAACTTTAGTACAGCTTACCACAATTGAGTGTGAGGGACGACTCTTCCTGCAATTGAATGTGAGGGTATTTATGCTATTTTCTAATCTCGTTCTGAGCTCTCAATCAACTATCTATGCTACTCCTCTAATTTTTACTTCCATCTTTACTTCCCAAAATTTAGTCAAGCAAAAAGATATCTCATTCCCTTCTCATCATTCATTAAATACAATTTTTCCTCAATATCCATGTAAAAAACTCCTCTCCATCCATGAAAAAAAACTCCATGAAAAAATCTCCAGACATAATACATCCATGCAAAAGACCCTATACATAAAATTTTCCTCTCCATCCATGCAAAAAACTCCATACATAGTACATCCATGCAAAAGACTCTAAGTTACACTTGTAGTAATCATATAGTTTTTTTTAAAATTAATCTTATCTTGATTTAGCTTTTCCATTAATTTTTCCTTTATTAATAAAATAATTGCTTTATTAAATCTACTTATTATTATCTTCATGTTAAGATTGATATTACTAGCGAGTTTATTTTTATGGGGACTTCGTAGCTATTTGTTGAGTGAAGTTCTGCTGCTGCAGGTGGAGTCTACCTTATGGAAATAGATCGAGTACTGCGGCCAGGAGGCTTCTGGGTGCTATCTGGACCGCCAGTAAACTATGAAAATAGATGGCATGGATGGAACACAACTATAGAAGAGCAGAAGGATAACTTTGATGCCCTTCAAGGTCTTTTGAACAAGATGTGCTATAAGCTATACAATAAAAAGGATGACATTGCTGTATGGCAGAAATCTTTGGACAGCGGTTGCTACGCTAGCCGTGAAAAAACAGTTTATCCCCCTGAATGTGATGACAGCATTGAACCAGATGCTGCATGGTATGTTCCCATGCGGTCTTGTATAGTAAAACCAAATCCAAACTTCAAGCACTTAGGAGTAGGACAGACTCCAAAGTGGCCACAACGCTTGAAGGTAGCCCCAGAGCGGGTCCGTACATTCGCTGGGGGCAGCGATGGTGCATTCAGAAAGGATACAACTCAATGGGTGGAGCGCGTTAATCATTACAAGACATTGGTACCTGATCTTGGAACAGATAAAATAAGGAATGTTATGGATATGAACACTCTTTATGGAGGTTTTGCTGCAGCACTGATTGATGATCCTCTGTGGGTCATGAATGTGGTTTCCTCTTATGGTCTAAATTCCTTGAATGTTGTTTATGATCGAGGACTAATTGGTACATATAATGACTGGTAAGGTGCTTTCTCTTGATAGTTTGATTCGGCAATCTGGTGTTCTCAACAGCATTATCTTCACTAATACCCGTGCTTGTGTTGTTCAGGTGTGAGGCATTTTCAACCTATCCAAGAACCTATGATCTCCTGCATGTTGATGGTCTTTTCAGTGCGGAAAGTCACAGGTAGGTACAGAGTTTTATATTAAGTGGTGCCAAGTATTGCACGTCTAGCTGAAACTGGTGGTAAATGTTGGTTTTTTAATCCCGATAACCTTGAATGAGGAAAAAATACGTGATTGATTATGTGGGTTTTGTGAAACAGATGTGAGATGAAATATGTGTTGTTGGAAATGGACCGTATATTAAGACCTACAGGCTATGTAATAATGCGTGAATCGCCGCATTTTGTGAATAGTGTCTACAATCTAGCCTCAGGCATGAGATGGAATTGCCACAAGAGGGACACTAAGGATGCTAAGAATGACGAAGAAAAACTTCTCATTTGTCAGAAAAAAGATTGGAGGTCTTCAAAAGCTGCTTCTGAATGATAAATAAAAACTTAAAATTTTAAGGTCCCTGATTTCTATTCTATGCCAATCAATATGGTGGCATCAGAGTGAGTGCTTGGCTGTGAAGGCAACTGTTGATTGGATGCATTTGCGAGCCAGTATATATTATATCAGTGGGATTCAGTGATCTGTTTCATTTACCCAGGATGCCAAGTTTATTTATTCCCCTGGCATCTGGGAGTCCTCCTACTGAAGATTAGAACTACTATATTGAGTCAAATCCATTCTTTTTATCTTGGAGCTGTAAGGTGGGTAGTAGGTGTTATTTATATTTGCAGTATTCACGAGGAAGGGATTTTGTAATGCCAAAACCCTTTGCACTGCGTTGTTTTAAAACTGTTTTATTACTTCCATTGCTTATGTCTTATCCGAAGGCGGCCTCAACATGATGTCTGCTATCAGTACATCTGTATTATTTTATTATTTTAAAGTTTGTATGCATGCCATCAACTCGTGGCATGCTGCTCCATTTCTTAAAGTAATAACAGTTTGTATTGGTTTATTGCAGTGGGAATTTTTTGAGCTTATTTTATTGGCTTTCTGTTTTGATCCAAGGTACCAAAAATAACCATAAACACTGAATGCTCCAAAAATAACTGGGATTAGTTGGACTACACCCCACACTGAATGCTCCAAAAATAACTGGGATTCGTTGGACTAAACCCCACACTGAATGCTCCAAAAATAACTGGGATTCGTTGGACTACACCCCACACTGAATGCTCCAAAAATAACTGGGATTAGTTGGACTACACCCGAGGACAATATCTCTTAATTAATAACTCGAAAGGTAAAGAATATAAAAAAAGTCATATGATCATAACAACTCTGCATCTTATAAATAATGTAATGTGTTTATTGATAAGTTAGATAATGGTAGCAGAACTCCTTGGGAGAATAATAATCCAAAAGATACGAGTATCAAATAACCATACGACCATAACAACTCTGTATACTGTAAATAATGTAATGTGTTGGTTAATAAGTTTGATATGAAGTGTCACATGGAATGCCTGTTTATAGTTGAATGCCCTTTTTCTTTTTCTATTTTATTTCTACTATTTGCTTGCATGTTGCAAAATTTAGGCCTGCACTTTTATAAGATATGACAACAGGTTCTAGAAAGATTTGAAAGAGCCTTTTGATTCTTCTATTTGTTTATGTTCCAAGAGTTTAGTTCATGGGTATTTTTCTTTTTTGTCATCTTAATTTTCTGGCACTTCAATATTTGTATAGATTGTAATATTTTGTGATTATCAGATTACTTGACTGTGTGGTATTTTGGAATACTTCATATGTGTGGTATTATGGGATAGTTTATATGATTATAAAATCTTATAAAATCTTCTTTGTTTTTCTTTCTCTCAGACAATTTTTATGTTTTTATCTATTTTAGAGGGACTTGTGTTTATATGTCATGCTTTGTCTACTAATGCTTGGTCTTGCAATTGATTTTGGTCTTGAAATTGATTTTAGGTTTGGTATAGTGTTTATTACATTTGCATGTATAGATTTTGGTAAAGATATTGCACAGGCATATTCACATTTTTAAAGCAGAGTTTTCTAAAACCAATGGTGACCCATGACAAATGATATTTGTTGCAATTAATGTTTACTGGTAGGTTGTTGGAATAATGGTGTCAAGGGATAGTTTGGTTGGTTTAACTCTTTCCTCTCTCTATATATATATTACGAGTCTCGAGGGATAGTTTGATTGGTTTAACTCATTCCTCTGAGGTGTAAATCTCATAGAGGTCGCAGATCCATTCCCACAAACTACTGTCATAACCAACAGCTATTATAGTTAGTAATATCACTTTCCATCCAGAAAATTGGGAAAGAGGAAAATTCAGGCAATTTGTTTCTCAAAAATGATGCAATGCCATTTTTTTCCATACAGAGTGAATGAGCTATGGCAAAACAATTTTACAAAACTGAGATAACAGAAATGAATTCATACCCGAACAACACATGCTATTTTTTCCATACAGGGTGAATTGGCTATGGCAAAACAATTTTACAAAACTGAGATAACAGAAATGAATTCATACCAGAACAACACATGCAATTGGCACAGTCAATTGGGCAGAAATCAACTCCCAATTTTCATTATAGAGACTATAGCGACATCCAAGGAAGGGTCTGGCCATGTATGCTATTTGTCAATACAAAGTGGAATTCACCTTGGGATTAATGCATCTGGTAGAAAAGTCAACTATGCACTAAAAAGAGTAACGGGTGATTTACAATCACTCATTTGAAATTTGCAAAGGAGATCCAAGGCACACGTAGGATGATAAAGGAAAGTTCTTCAGCTTTAAAACTTGAAGACAAAAAAAAGTAATGTAGACGTCTCAAGTTTTTCATCTCAAATTGATTTCACAGATTAAGTTTCAATTCGATGATAAAAAGATCATTTTCAAGGTCAAACATACAAAACAACAATTTGAATAATCACTCCCTTTCTTTAAACATTTGCGTTAGAGTGACACTCAAATGATCTTGAATCAAACAAACATTGCTCCATTTTCGTATACCAAGCCTGCGTTATTTGCTTGAGTCCATGGAGGTATTTCTTGAGTCGACACACAAGATTAGAGTCACTTGAACTATCTTGGGATGTTCTTCTACATGTGGCTCTTTGGGGTTTTCTGCTATCGAGTTCCTACCAACATTCATTAGAATCACAATGTTGATAGCTCCCCAAGTCCACTTTCCCAATTGTAGCTAACTGATCTACTTTGTCAAATGTATTGTCTCTCTCTTACATTGATGACTTTCCATTAGTGCCATGAACTATGCATTGCTCCAAGTGCTTCTTCTAAGTGTGGTACCTAATGATGATTCCACACTTCAGTGATCAATTCCAACTAAGGGTCATTTTACAATGTGTTCATGTCATGGCTTCTTCCAAGTTTTTCCCAATGATGGAGCCCAATAACACCCATGATTGATTTATATATGTAGATGGCATTGTCCATTGAGTGAATGGATTTGCCTTAAAATGCCAAGGTTTAACCCACAATGGCCTCATTTCTAATTAGAGTAAAATTTAGGGTTTAAAATGAGTCTCTTAGGAAAAATATTAAAATAATAAACGCATATGCTATGCCACACAAAGTAAGAGATGTTATCTAGTAAAAGTTAATTTGTATAATCTAGTTAATATAATTGCCAAGTAAATTGAGTTAGTGTAAATTTAAGAAATAAGGGTTAAAAATAATAATGAAAAGTTTAGATTCTCATGTATATAATAAATGTAGTGCCAAAACATTTAATTCTTTAATTAAATAATATAATTTTAATAACACTTAATTTTGTTGTTGACCGGCCTTGGGTCCTTAAGATTCTAGGGTTTACCTTAGGTACTCCTTTCCTAACATTTTAACTAAACAAAACTATGGTGATCTTGTAAAGCTTCTCTTAATGCTTTTCGAGCACATAAATAATATTCTAAAGAATTGCAAGTAATCCCTTACACATGTCTGTTAAAGATAACATAATTCCACATATTAGAGATGCTACAACTTCTGCTGCAACATGGATAGCTCTTAAAGCATTGTATGAAACTAGCAACACAAATCACATTTTGTTCCTGAAAACTAAATTGCTAGGCATTAAGATGGATGGAAATGAATCTGTTAGTTCATTTTTGGGTCGCATTAAAGAGGTGAAAGACAAGTTAGTAAATATAGGGGAAACTGTTTCCAATACTGATCTAATGACTATTACCTTAAATGGTATGCTAGAAGACTATCATATGTTTATAACAGGTCTTGCAGCAAGGGAGAAACCTCCTACGTTTGAAGAACTGACAGGTATTTTGTTGCAAGAGGAAGAGAGGCGCGGGAATTTGAAGCCTCCTCCGAGTAAAGATTTGGCACTGTGGTCAAATAATAGATCTGGGAGAGGGAGATCAAGAGTAAGAGGCAGAGGAGGCAGTTCATGGCAGAGAGGCAGATCATCGCAGAGAAGACAATCTCCAAATCAAGGTATGCACTCTGATAGGAATGAGTCAAAGAGTTGTTTTTATTGTGGTCGACTAGACATATGGTTAAAGACTGTCATAAGAAGAAAAGTGATGAGGCTAGGAATAAACCTAGAACACAGTTAGGTCATTATGCAGAAAAATCTTCAAATCAAGATGACAGATTATTTATTGCTAGTGATGATATTGATGAGCCCCCGAATTTTGACTCACGGGATCTTAGGCTGTTTGTGTCTAACGCTGCTTTATCTGCTGAAACGGATGATTTTGATGCCTGGTTTGTGGATTCCGGAGCATCAATACATATGACTTGTAATAAAAATCGGTATGCTAATTTTAAAGAAACACAGAATGGTGCCAGCATATATCTTGGAGATGACTGTGCTCATCAGATCAAGGGATATGGAGACATTCCTGTGACATTGTCGAATGGTACTGTTTGTCACATTCACAATGTGGTGTATGTGCCAGGAATAAAGAAAAAAATGATCTCTGTGTCCACCATTACAGATCATAACTTGAAGGTTGAATTCTTCAAGAATTATTGCATAGTGAAGGATCTGTTGGACCACTTCCGCACTGTTGCAAAGGGTGTCAGAGTAGGAGGTCTATACAAACTTGATGTTACCAGCAAAGCACATCATGCACTGACTTCTGCCACTATGCCAATAGAGATTCTTTGGTATCAAAGGTATGGACACATCAATCATCCTGATTTATTGCTATTACAGAAAAAGAATATGGTTGAAGGAATTCCCATGTTAAAGAATGAGAAAGTTGTTTGTGATGGATGTGAATTAGGAAAGATGCACATAGATGAATTCCCCTCTAATCCTGATAAGAAAAAGAGGGATGTGTTAGATCTTGTGCATACTGATGTTTGTGGGCCTATGCAGACTAGGTCTTTAGGAGGTGCATTTTACTTTCTGTTATTTATTGATAATTGCACGAGATACACATGGGTTTACTTCCTTAGATGAAAAAATGATGTTTTCGAGTACTTTAAGGAATTCAGAACCATGGTGGAAAAGCAGACAGGAAAATCCATCAAAATTCTCCGTTCAGATCAAGGGGGAGAGTATAAATCAGGGGACTTCAACAAATATTGCAAAGATAATGGAATAGTACAACAATTTACAGTACCTCACACTCCACAGCAAAACGGAGTCGCTGAAAGGAAAAACAGAACTCTGGTAGAGTTTGCACGCAGTATGATGAAAGGTAAGAATCTTTCAAATGCATTTTGGGCTGAAGCCATAAATACTGTAGTTTATTTAAAGAATAGAAGTCCAACAAGGTGTTTTGATAATGTTACTCCTTTCGAAGCCTTGTATGGTTCCAAACCCGCAGTTAATAATTTGAAAGTATTTGGGTGTAAGGCTTTTGCACATATTCCAAAGGAGAATAGGAGGAAATTGGATGTTAAAGCCACTAAATGTATTTTC
>ML777761.1:2891482-2948565 GCA_009831015.1 Picea engelmannii | reverse complement strand
TCATAAATATTGCATGTTGTTGTATTCTTACATCTTTTTTATATGGTTTATATTCATGATAGCGCTCTATATAGTTTAGTATCGATAATGAATCATATGCTAAATATCTTGAAAATAAAAGTAATAGTAATAATTAATTAAAGTTTCCAAAATCTTATATTAACATATTAATTATATTTATAAAATTTCATAGTATAATCAAATTAAAATAAGTGTTATTTTAGATTAAGCATTGTTTTTCTTCACCATTTGTCATTTCTTCCATTGTAGAGAGTGAAGTGCTCTCAATTAAGGAACTCAAGAGCTATCTCAAGGAGGAAGAGGGGACTCATAAGTCCCTAAACTTTCTCTTCGGTGTTTTGCCTACTACTCTATTGATCCATTGGTAGCATTATGTTGGTCATTGTTTGATTTTCATGGTTCTAAGTTTCTCATGCTTTCTAACTTTTATTTCTTAGTTTACATATGTGTTTGGCTTGTTTACCCACTCACAAAACTTTTGTCTTGTCTAGCAAACTCATCTAGACATGCAAATGTTGTTGTTTTTCTCACTCAAGTGACAAAACCAACACAATGGATTGGCGACCATATTGGGGATTAGTATCAAATTCCTCCCTATTTGAGCCTTTTGAGCACTTTATTTTGATTGTTTTGTCTTGCGGGTACCAAAATTGGCCTAGCCCAACCTGCCAAAGTCAAAATTTTGAGCTGAGAAAGTAGTATTTCACTTGGAAATTTCTCCCCCGATGCGTGACAGGAAGTGCGTGGAATTTTTTCCCACAGACTCACACTCTGCCCGAAACAAGACTCTTTACACTACACATTGTGCGCCCTCTCTGCGCCTGACAAAATTGTAACCCGCGCATAAGTCCAGATTTTCAAAATTGTAAGGGTTTTTTACATGATTTGAGGGCCCCTAGCCTTCAGATTTTTATTTCCCAGCACTTTGTAAGGCAACTACACTACACTTAGAATCCTTTACCATATGAAAGGTTAGCTAACATAGACACTTAGGGGTTAAAAAAGAATCAATATTCTTCTCTTTTTGCTTTTGTTGCCACATGGATGACTCATTTGGCTTGTAAAATTTTAAGTTGAAGTTATTACTTTCATTCACAAATCACTTAAATTGGGACTGGAAACCAATTTTGACCCTTGAGTATGCTCTTCCCTTTCACCCTAGTGTGATCTTGGGAATCAGAAAGGAGGTTAAGAGGAAGTTTCATATCCCTTAAACAAAATCTTTAGGAGATGACAAAGCCCCCCTAGGGTTCCTCTTTAGTTTTGAAATCATCTTAAAGTTTTGTAAGGGCCCATACATGCCCACATGTTGCAAACTTAGGATAGTTTCTAAATTGCTTTCTTAATTTACATCACAATCTAGGGAAGTTTAAAGATCAAAGTAATGGGTCCATACATGCCCACATGCTTGCAATCTAGGATAGTTTCAAAGCTTTCTTAGTGTAAACAACATTTAGGGAGTTTAAAATATTTGTAAAGGACCCACATGTCCACATTACTAGTTTTTTACGGCTTTAAATATTCCGTGAGGTTATACCAAAGACACTTAGTAAGCTAGGTAAGAAGATTTGTAAGGACCACAAGAATTTCACATGTTGCAATCTCACATCTAACTTATTAAAATCTTAGCACACTTTGTCACTTTCTTGCACACAAAAGCCACTCCTCACACACATAATTTCTACTAGAATATGGAGGTCGAAGTAGGATTTCTCCAAAGGAAATTCTGAAAGATCCTACTACTTCTCTTGGAAAATTTTCACACCCATTTAATTCAAATGAGATTGGTTCACACCTCCAATCTCTCAGTCCACCACATCTAAAATTTTCTAACCAACGCACTAAATTTTCCTCCACAGGGGGTGCTAAAAGAATTTTTTGGTCTAAGTAGGATTTCGGGGGTAGGCATCCAAATAACCCCTCGTTATCAGGTTCTCACATTTTCAAACATTAGAAGTTGAGAAATAGGGAACTTTTAAAATCCTCCAATTCAAGTGTTCCTCCACCATAAGGTAGGGAGATACCCGTGAAGGGTCGAAGGCCGATGTCCGGTTGTTTTGCGCATCCCTCCTTGAGTCACCCAACTCTTGGAAGGGAATCCAGCCCGTGACCTATTTCTGAGGCCGAAAATCTAAATGTCACACTTTGACCGAGGTACTTAGTGGCCAAACTTAGGATATCTACATAGGTGGCGATTGTGGGCAGCAATCACACCTTGGTCGAATTTTGTGTGGCTACTGGGAAATATCGCTAGCTCTTTCGGGATATGCACTCTCTACCCCTCATTATAACTGACTATTTCAACCTTCACTAGTTCCTCTTCCGACGGCTTCAGACCCCATTGTTGAGTGAACTTGGAAGGTTCAGTGTTATTTGAGAGGAAGGATGTTACGTCTTTTAGGACACAAGCTTTTATTTGTTGTTCCCCCACGTGGACAAACTCCACCTATCCACATGCTTGTTTACTTTACAATGATGTATGTATGATGTTCATTTGATTACATGCCATTATGAGTTATAGTATGTTGTGATGGTCAAATTATAAAAGCACTTGTTCATTTATTTCTCTTGTCACCATTTGCATTCATTCACTTTGCTAGTCAGAATCATAGGGGACCCACAAAATCCCCGTCATTCTAGACGCTTGCAAAATCTTCCTCCTATTCTAGGAGGGGTTCTTAGTCTTGCCAACTCACCGACTCAACCATCTCACACCCCCATGAGTGCTACTATTTTTGGATCAGCTTTACTTGGATCAAGCACCCAAGGCCATCCATCTATTAGTTCTCCTTCACAAGGAGGCGGGAGTCAAACTTCTTCTCAAGGAAGAAGTACACACCCACTAAATCCCCCTCAAGGGACAAGTCCATTATCTACACACATGATGGTTGGAGCTAATCCTCCACCAAATCTCCCTATTCCATACTTGGCATCCCTCAACATTCATGATTTAACAAAACTCATGAAAGATCCCATTTTGCATGATGCTACTTGGCCCAATATGCCTACCAAGTTACCTTTTGACATCCCAAAGTTTGAAGGAAAATCGAGGGATGATCCTTCCAAACATGTTATGACCTTCCACTTATGGTGCTCTTCAAACAACATCATGGATGATTCCATCCTCTTAAGGTTATTCCAGAGAACTCTCATTAATGCATCAACCAAATGGTATGTGGACGAAAAATCGGGGTCCCATGCGACCTTTGAATCATTGGCCAAGGCCTTTTCGTCCTTTTTCCAACTACCAGTTCGTCATGACAGTGGGTTAGAAATTATTTCTAAGTTCAAACAAACCACTGATATCCATATCGCCGACCACATCCATGAATGGCGTCAGCGACGTAGTTTGTGTAAAGTTGAAACCACCAAAGAACAACGTCTTGATTGGTTTCTTAAATCGCTCGTCTCTGTGATTTCCAAAGATGTAGCATCCACTTTTCCTCAATAATATGAATAGGACATCAACAAGGCCCAACAATTTGACCTCATATATGCTCAATCAGGTTACTTGTACATAGTATTTCCTGATGCACCTAGACCCCTACCATTTGGCCAGGAAAAACCTGGGGTTTCTCATGCTATGGATGGGTTGATTGGTTCTATGGTAAACCACGACCTTTACATCCACCCATCACCTAATTATGGAGAAAATCCATATCCACAACCATATGGAGGGACGTCCTATTACCCTCCTCCCCCTCACCAACAATCATATCCTATTGGGCCCTCTCAATCGTTGGGGTCACCCCCACTAGTACCTATGATGCATCTGTTCTCTCAACCCAGTACAAGTTCACCATCAACCCCTTCATACAATCCTCACAGTAGTGGAAGTACCTGAACTTTCTACACACCATATCGATCGTCTCCTCAAAATAATCCATATTTTCCATTTCCTGGTCCCCCACAACATGTCGGGGTTAATTTTGTTCAACCCTCTCCCATTCAACAGATTCAGACTTTTGAACAACTGAATATGGAAAATCCGTCTCATCCGTCGAATAATTCTAAAAAGAAAAGAAAAAAACCGAAACAATAACAACCCAGGACCAGGAGTCAATAAATCCCAACAAAATCCACCCACTGGGGGCAACCAGAATCAAGGCAGCCAAAACCCCCAATGGGGAAACAATAATAATCAACCACACCAAGGGAGGAACAACAAACTTAGGACTAACTTCCCTTGCACTCTATGTGACGAGTATGGGCACTATACTCACCATTGCCCCCAAATTGTCGATTTCAAACAGATGAAAGAATCCATGAATCCTCAATGCCCTCCAACATCGCCTGCCCCCTAGCAGGCCCCACAACAGTATTTGCAACCACCACCTTCGGTTGTGTTGAAAAATCTTATTCCAAATTAGGGTGTTATGAATACCCAAAAAGAGGTACACCCTGCTCCACCCCAAATAGGGCAGTATCAAAACCCGAGCTCCACTCAACCCAAAAATCCGGTTGACCGTAATATCCTCCTTACTAGTGAGGAAGAGGTTCTTCTACAAACTCGCGGTCATCAATATGGAGTCCCTCATGAATCTTCCCCCTCCACATCGGGAACAACTCCCGAAATACCTGAACCACCCTTAATTATTTTACAACCTAACACTGACCCCAATCCTCGTATACCTCGCGTACCTTTATAGCGGAATGTACACAACCCTCATGCTAGGGAAACCCATAATTACAGTCTAGTCAATGATTTAGCTCAATCCCCTGCAACCATGTCTGCGTTGGAGGTCCTCCAAACATGTCCCTCCCCACGAAAATCCTTTCTTTTCGCCTTGGGGGTAGTCGACCCAGCTGATACTCGACTCATCACCTTTCATCTCAATAACGGGGAGCCACACCTTCCTGTCCTTGTAGCTTTTCAGATACTAGTTAAGATCCAGAACATCATGGTTCATCGATGTATCATCGATGAAGATGCATCCACAAGCATCATGCCCAAAATCGTATGGAAACAAATTGGCTCACCTGAGCTAGTACCATCTACCATCACCCTTAGATCTTATGACGATCGACCATCGTCCCCTGAAGGGCTCTTCCAAAATGTCCCCGTCAAACTCGGGGGAAAATCCATCTTGATTGACATTGAGGTTATCGATGCCCCCCTTGATTACAATATCTTGTTCGGGTGTAGCTACATGTATGTTATGAAGGTTGTAGCCTTTTATGTGTTTCATACGATGATGTTCCCCCATAACGGGAAAATCGTCACCATCGACCAAATTACACATTATGAGCCTAATCAATCCACCAACATTGATAATATCCTCTCCCTTGTCCGAACTAGCTTAGACGCRTTTTTTGTCATCGACATGGGTCCTAGAATATTCAAGGACCCCCACTTGTTAGGGACTTATCATGGAGCGCCACCCCTCCTACATCCTTATGTGATCCGGATTTATGCAGGAACGAAATGTAAGAAGAAAATAATAGAGTATGCACAATAGTATTGCAGAGAACATAGTGATACAGTAAACACACACACTTCTATTAATTAATGAAATAGAGAAACTGTAAAACTGTTGAACAATACATAGCTAGAATGGTGGTAACATATCCCTGATAAGAGATGTGGCGGCTACGCTCATCCGTGACCAAGCTTATTACAAAAAGAGGCCGAAGGGCCTTATTTATCAAAAGCAGAAAGGTAGAAACCAAAAACCTAACCCTAGAAGATGAAACGCCAAAAGTCAAGTGGGCCCTGTTTGGGTAAGTTAGTCCATCAACTTCCCAGAGTCATAACTATTGCATACGATCTCCGTTTGGGGCACACAATAGCTCGTTGGAAAGATATATCCGAGGCCTACAATGCTCAAGACAAAATAGCATCGTAGATGGTATTTTGCAAGATAAACATACCCAAAAAAACATCGTTTAGGGCCTCAAAATGGCCCCAGAAGTTTAGGACCCGAAAAAAACTGCTAAAAATAGTAAATTACCAGAAATGCCAGAAAACTATTTTGAGCCAGATGGAAAGGTGGGCGGCCACCGATACCCATCTGGATCATTATGTTTTATCACAAGTGTGTGTAGTTTCTTCTAACGGAACCGATATCGAAGACACTGCTCCTATCACGGAGGCCCCTCCCCACATCGAAGTTCCACCAGTTGAAGAACTACTACCTCAGTAATTCCCTGAGGCTACCACCGAACCACTTGTCCAGGATTCCCCCACCCCCTCTTGGGAAAAATACTAGTTTGGGAGAGAGTCCCTCAAGACATTACCCAAATCCCCTTCTTCTACCCACCACCTGGAGTCCATGCATTATAGGTAGTTTCCACTCTCACACTTCCCAACATGATGCTTGCCATCCTTGTATGGTATCTTCATTCACATGCCATGGTGCTTGCCATACCTGTATGGTATCTTCATCCACCTACCATGGTGCCTTCCCCATCTCTCCCTCCTCAAGCAGAGGGAATACTGATGCAGACCCCAGTACAGGCTCATGCCACTCCACCGACACCCCTAGTTGGGGGCAACACCACTACTGGGGGAAGACGAAGGAAGAATGAGGTTGTTTCTCCACCCCAAGCTCAACCTCCCTGTGCACTATGTGAAAGAGAAGGACACCCCAATAAAATATGTCCTACTCTTCCTGAGTTGTGCAATCTCATACAACTCCCTTGAGCAACCCCATTGCTCACCACTCCACCTAGTACTTCAGTTGCTACTACAGAGTCCTCAACCACACTCAAGAAAGAGTTACAAACCAATTTCACTTGCGCCATATGCTTGGAATATGGCCATTACACCCATCATTAACCGACTCTACCTCAATTCTGCCAAAAATTAGTCGCAGTATGCCAAACATCCCTGCTTGGGCCCACTTAGGCTCTCCCTACTATTACTCACGTCACTGAAATTTGTTACGTTTCTTCCTCAATTTCCACGTGAATGGGGAACCCTCCACAATATCATGACATTCAGTTCATGTCAAGTGAACCTTCACACCATGTGCGCAATATCCCTTCTACGTCCGCATCATTGGAGGACAAAAACACTCACCCGTCGATGGTTTCTCCTTCCATCGCACATGATCCCCTGTCTTCTCACATTTTCCACTGCGACGAAAATATCTTGGAGGAATTAACCACCCCCGATTTCCCATGGAATGCACTCCATCATTGAGCACTTTTTCTTTCACGGACAAACTTTCACCCTCCTATCCACACTTCCATATACGCAATCGAAACCAAGGATTTTATTCCTCCGGGGCATATTGACTAGTTCAATAACCCTATCCTTTCTCCCGATGCTTTTGAAGAGGGAAACATGGCCAACATCTCCCCCATTGTCAATATTGACATTTCCATTAAACCGTGAATTGTAGAAGAAATCACCATTGACGCTGCATGCTCCCCTGAAGAACTCATTGCTTACAAAGCGCTCTTTCATAAATACAAGGATATTTTCTCCTAGTCATATACAAAGATGCATGGCCGTGATCCTTCTATAGTTGAACATTGCATCGACACTTGGCCAGATGTTTCCCCTGCCCTTCAAAAGCAATGCCCCCTTAATCCATCCAAAGTTGTGGCTATCAAAGCCAAAATTGACAAGTTACGCATTGTCGGATTCATTTACCCCATTGTGTACACTTTGTGGGTCTCCAACCCTATCCTTGTGAACAAAAAACATGGCACTATTCGCATCTGCACATAATTTTGTGATCTCAACCATGCTTTTACCAAGGACAACTTCCCAACCCCTTTCATCGACCAGATCATCGATGATTGTGTTGGCCAAGAGGCACTACCCTTTATGGATGGGTTCTTTGGCTACAATCAAATTCAAATCCATCCAATAGATCAATACAAAACCACTTTTACTACCCCTTAGGGTACCTTCGCTTATCGTGTCATGTCTTTTGGACTTAAGAACATAGGTTCTATGTTTCAACGGGCCATGACCTATGTTTTCCATGATCTTTCTCACATTATTCTCGCTTATTTGGACGACCTCCTTGCTCGATCCAAAAAGAGAACTCAACATTTCGACGACTTACGCATCGTTTTCCAATGATGTCGCTAGTACAATATCCGCTTGAACCCCCTCAAGTGTGTCTTTTGCATCACGTCCGGATGCCTTCTTGGGTTCATTATTTCCCAACACGACATCACGGTTGACCCCCTCAAGGTCCAAGCTATCACATAAATTCCACCACCTAGGAATTTACGCCAATTGCAAAGCCTACAAGGCAAATCCAACTTTTTATACTGCTTTGTCTCAGACTACGCCACTCATGCGCATGGTTTCCTCCACCTACTGTGAACATGATGTCCCATTTCAATGGGACAAACATGCTAAAACAAATTTTGATGTTCTAAAAACTAACCTATCCAATGCCCCTTTGATTAGTCCCCCAGACTATGATCACGATTATATCCTCTACTTGTCAGCCTCAACGATCTTAGTAGCAGGAGTCCTCGTCCAATTATGGGATGATGGGCGTGAACATCTCATTTACTACATTAGTAAAAACCTTTCAACTCCACCCTTGAAGTACAATCATGATGAGAAACTCTCCTTAGCATTTTTCCTCGCAGTCCAAAAACTACGACATTATATTATGCTTCGAACTACCAAGGTCATAGCAGACTCCAACCCCATGCAGTACTTGCTTAGTCACCGAAAAATTAATGGAAAATTTTCCTGATGGATCATTATCCTCCAGGAATATGATCTAGAGTTATTTACCCCCAAAAGAAAGAAATCTCTTGTCCTCGTCGAACTCATTACGACTTTTCCCTCAGATGCCAAAGTTTCCCCCATCAATGAGGATTTTCCCGACGAACACCTCTTCCTCATCCCTTCTGATGACCCGTGGTACGACGACCTCCTCATCTACCTTTAGACATTGCAGTTTGGGTATCATCTTTCTCGAGATGATCATCGATGCATTCGTCATAAGGCCCCCCGATATCTCCTCATCAGAGACATTCTCTACCGATGTGAGGTTGATACCATTCTTTGGCGATGTCTTACCATTGATGAAGCTAAAAGAGTCTTGAATGATTGCCACAACGACACTTGCAGTGGGCACCTCTCAGGTATGTCTACCGCCCAAAATATCATTCGATCTTGGTACTTCTAGATCACATTATTTCATGACTACATCCACGCTATCAATCATTGCAACAAATGTCAACTTTATGCAAATAAAGCACGAGCTCCACCAGATCCTCTACATCTAGTCATCACATCCGACCCCTTTTGTAAATGGGGCATAGACTTCATGACTTGTCATCCTCCATCCATAAATGGAAACAATTACATTGTCGTGGTCGTTGATTACTTTACCAAATGGGTCGAAGCCATGCCCACTTTCAACAACAATACTGACACAACATTGCATTTTTTCTTCAACCATGTCATTACACGGTTCAGAGTCCCACTACAAATAGTGTCCGACCATGGTAAACATTTTGAGAACGATATCTTTGCAGAGATCTCCTCAAAATTAGGTTTCTCCCATGAGTTTGCCTCCCCATACTACCCTCAATCCAACGGATAGGTCGAGGTTGTCAACAAAGTCCTCAAAACCATGCTACAATGTATCGTCAACAAAAATAAGACCAACTGGCATCATATGTTGTTTTCTGCATTATGGGCTTATCGCACGACAGTCAAAACTGCCACTGATTTTACACTGTTCCACCTCGTCCATGGGATCGAAGTCACCCTCCCTATAGAGTGATAAATCCCTACATTACGCACTGCCATCAAGCTATTACCTGACACTGCTCCAATGTTGTAGCGCTTGTTGACCTTAGAGTTGCTTGATGAAGATCGTCGATATTCATTACAACACAATGAGGCAGCTAAAAAACGGTCCAAAGCCACCTTCGACTGCCATATCAACCTTTGCTCATTAAACGAAGGTGATCTCGTGTTAGCCTATGATATCGCCCATGATACTCTAGGCCATGGAAAATTTGAGTCATTATGGCATGGACCCTACATTGTCCAACATTTCCTCACTAAATGTGCCTACATCTTGGTCTCTCCAGAAGGTTATCCTTTAAAAGAACCCATCAACGGGTTGTACTTAAAGAATTTTTACGCTTGAGAGTAGCCATCCTACCTTAGTTTGTTTTCTTTGTACACATTTGTAGAGTTTTTAGTCTTCTTTTTCACCACCAATCCTCATATCTGATCTATCATCCGTGTTATTGACAGATGCATCATCCATCAACCTACCACATTGATTATGCTGTCGGTGCCAACCGCTGGACCTAGAATCTCGCTTCGACCACTTGGGCCATCTATACTCTCTCACATGTCCTGCTCCACTCCAATGGCATATGTTTGGGGTCGGACACCAAAAACCAAGCCAAATATGACGCCATCATTGGTCTCCTCGCCGAGGGAAATCACTGCCACATTCATCACCTTAGCATTCTCTTAGATTCTTAGTTTGTCGTCTTGCAACTCAATAATGTATATCATGTTCATGATCCTTGACTCTTTCACAAATACCTGCAAGTTAGACTATTATCTCACAACTTTGATTCAATCACATTTACACATATTCCAAGACAACATAATCAAGTAGTAGATCACATGGATAACCTAGTATTAGATTGACATTTAGCACATTAAAAAATCATTGTATACATAAGCATCATACATTTGTCACAACACATAGAAAAGACATCATAAACATCAAAACATAACACATGGAGACATGAATGATCCAAAATATATATATATATATATATATATATATATATATATATATATATATATATATATATAATCATGATAGTCCTCAATATTTACAAAAATACATGTACAAATTTCCCGTAGGCTCATGAGTCCCCCCAACATTATAGGTACAAAAATGGGTATCAACTACCCTATACAAAATGGGCTCCCCATCCCATACATACAAAAAATGACACTCACGGTGCCCGTAGAGCTCCCCCCCAGGTCCTATGTCAGTTGGAGGTGCCCCACTAGCTAGAGGCACTCCAGGTCCAGGAGGCAACTGACCAGTCATCGTTGCCCCTTCTACTATGGCTCGACAGACCAGGGTTCTCCACTCTGCTGGAATACCCACACATTGTCTAGGACCTCCTCATCCTAGATATGGGCCCACATGCCCTCCGGTACGCCCTATAAAACCTGCTCGAAGCATCGACACATGTCCTCCAACATCACTCCAGCCACTGCCTACGAATCTCTAGCTAGTCCAACACCAACGTCATCTCGTCATTTCCTTTTTCCTACCCTCATCTCCGCAGGCACTAGTTGCACTAGATCCCAGCGAGTTGGCTCCAAACCATCTCCGCCTCTCAGCCTCAGGGCCCCACATTTGCAAAAAAACACCAGAGATAGTGTCAACATTCATATATACATATGTAAACAATGCTATCTATTGAAATCATAAACACATAATCCAAAAACATGTACCTCGTTGATCCCAACCCTCCCCAGGAGGCAACGTCATGTCTGGATCATGGTGGTAGTCCATACCCACATATGGATACCTCAGTATCACTTGTGGCATCTGTCACCACACGTGTGCCACCATGGTCGTGAAGTAGTGGCCACCCTCTCCCCCTCCATGTTGATCCAACACATGGGCCCACCGCATTAGACGCGACTCTCGTGGCCCAATGGGCTCGATTATAATCCTCGAGCGCAACAAAGGCACCCTCTTAAGAAACCATGCCACCATAATAGACTTGAATGCGAAATCACCAGAGTCCACTCGTCGACACCGGTTCACCTGTCCCATCATCTCTTTGTCCATAAGCACACCCCATGCAAAATGGTCCCCATCCAGGACCCGCTCCACTATCCTTAGCTGACCTCCAATGATCTGTTGAGTCCCCAAGGATCTGTATATCCTCACCACCATAGAGAAGATGCACTCTATCAGAAGATCACCGATCGACTCAATCTAGATGATCGTACTTAACATTGGGTTCGGCCCCGTGCAGTGGTGAGCCACCAAGTCACCCACTCGCTTGTCCCCAGACAACTGGGGGTTAATGGGAAGGGCCATCCCACAGAATGGGAGTCCTGTCAAGAAATGTACATCCGCGGTGGCCGAGAATGTCAGTTGTTGACCTCGAACAATGAAGAACTGCAGATCAATGCTCCACATCCAAATAAGATACTGAAGCAGGAGCTCCTGCGACTGTATCAGAGGGCAGTCGAAGAACTTGAGCAACCCACATGTTTCCAAGTGTCTTTGAACCCTTGGTTGTGCTCTCATCACCTCCTGTAGATGGTCCCAGTTGTGCTCTCTCCAGTGCACTGACATCATGATATCCAGAATATGTTGATCACCTGTATCCACACATAAACACTTGATTATCCTCCATATCCATAAAAAACATCAAAACTTAAAAAAATTTCAAACCCTTAGCCTTGCCTCAAGTGCGCGGCTTTCACCCAAACAGGTGAGCACATGTGCGCGCCTATTCTTTGCACAGCTGCGCACTAATGCACAACTGCGCACTAATGCACAACTATTGGAAAAACAATTGCGCATCTCATGCACAACTGTCTTCCCATCCCTTGCGCAGCTGTGTCATACACAGCCGCACATTGTGCGCAGGAAAATATATTATACCCGTGCCTCCTTTTCCCGTGCACTGGTGGGCCCATACCCAAAAAAGGGATTGCACGTCCCTCTGTACAGTCCATACCTACAAATTAAGAATTTCACACAGTGTAGGAGGATATGACCACTAACCTATCTCTCGCCACTCCTGGATCGATCGCTTCACGCTTTCGCAATCTCCAAATCTCCTCAGAACAACCTCGTCAATTCAGCTACAGTGATAGGTACAAATGAGGTGGCATTGTGGGTCCACCAGCCATATATAGACCCTTTTTCCCAACTTCCACACCATGTTACAGGAGCCCAGAGCCTCTGTTTTCCTATCCGTTCTCAGCTATGGGATTCTGGTCCTGCCATCTACGCACTCACACTCCCTGGGTCATCATCTGTACTGGGACCCAGGGGAGCATTTTTATCATGTTATGTTCAAGTACGCATGCTCACTTTCAGTTTTATCAAATAATTGTTATATGTTCTTTGTCATTAGATATTGTTCATGTCCGGTATTTGGTTTTCATGTGTGCATGTACTTGTTCATCAAAGCGTCGCAGCCCCTTCAGGTATATGTTCGACCCTGGCATGTAATTATTCCCTTTGTAAATCAATTGCATATCCCATTCAAACCCTATGATATTTACCTATAGGGTCCCCACATCTGGCTCTACAATACCTTTACCTCCACTGCATTTGGGTACTGTCACCGGGTAGTACTCTCCCCCACATGATTTGTCCCATTCATAGTTCCCCCAGGCAACTTGACACTCATGTTGATTTCACCCTCTAGGGATGGGAGTCTTGATAGTCTTTTGCATTCCTAAGAATGAACCCCATACTTCTTCTCATCATATTGCTAACCTTTTGTTGACGGGCGTTTATGACACACCGTCAACTAGAAGGGAATAGTCCGGTCTAAGGTTGTCTAAATAACCCAACCCGTTTGGAATAACTACCCCTGGCGGGTTTAACGACTCCGTTAGCCGATAAAGAGATCTAATAAATAAATGAAAAGTTGTTTAAGATCCTAACTACTAATTATCAGATTTTGAGTATTTACAATGATCTATTAGATTAGATAACCTTGCACTTAATTACATAAATTCACAAAATTTACAAGTTTTACATGGGTACAAGATTTACTAGAAACCTTATAAACTAAGGTCATACAAGAGAACCAAATCTCATGAAAAATTAAATAGATCTTAGAACATACTATTAATCTAATTTTAATATTGACACTAAAAAAGGAAAATAAATGAATGTAAATAATAATGGTTTAACTTAAATAAACAAAGTATTTAAGCTTAAATGTTAATTTACATTCACAAAATATAAATCAAAACAAAAAGAAAATCATTAACCTATAACTGGTCAGTATTTAAAGAGAACTTTTGGTTGTGCCTTCCTGCATAACAGTGCTCCAACAACCTGTCTGTTAAGAGAAGTCTATAGCAAAAGGTTGTATAATTCTAAGATTGTGACAGTGTGAGGATAAAAATCACTTTGACAGACAATTTAAATTTTGTTTAAAATGCAGAAAGACCAACTTTGAAATCATGATCCTTAGTGAAGATATAATAGATTAATCGACAATAAGAAAAATTTCAATTGAACAATTATATCCTTACAAATATGAATTACATGAATAAACTCAATATAATACAAGATTTGTATCAAAATAATACAATCGCCAAGATCAAGATAATTGGGATAATAGACTCTTAAATATTGACAAAATTAATACATAAATAATAGCAATTAACCATGTATTAATAAAATAGATTAAAATTAATTTAAATCAATGCATAATCAATTACTCAAAGAATATGAAGATATTATAATGAAAACAAAACCATTTACTCATAGGACAAAAGCCATTAAACAATCTAGAATTTCATATTCTTCTTTGAAAATACTAGTCCATTCTCCCAAAATTCCAACCATTCGTTACTCCTTTTGAAAAGAAAAAGTTTAAAAAATAAATAATATACAAAAAAGAAAGGATAAAAATCCTCCTCTCAATTTCTTTGATCTCTTCAGGCTCTGAACTTTCTCACATATTTATGCAATGAATGAATAGTTTGGGCGTCACTAATAATTTCCGCCACTTGAAATTTTCCTCGTAAAGAAACAAAAATATCTCTCAAATCACACATTTTTGGGGGGGAAATTTCCCAAAGTAAGCTAAATGGGTCCATTTTGCAGATGGGTTTTCAACCGTTTCTTCAGATTCTTCACTGTTTGGCTGCAATCAGTCCCGCAAAATTGTTTGTCTGTTCTTGAATGCATTTCCAAATCTTATCTGTTGTTGCTCATAAATTATTTGCAGCAATCCAATGTTATTTTTGGATCAATTATCTTGAACGTATTTAGATAATTAAATCAAGCCATGATCAGATTCGTACCAAATAACTGATAATAGAAACCCGTGAAACAAAAAGAAACCAAATTAATAACCTTAAAATTGTGAATAAAACAAAATCTAGAACAATAAAATTAAAATGAATTTAAACTAAAAGCTAACTATAAGTTGTAAACAAATATTGTTTATATTTTCCTTTCAAATATGATCTTAAAATTCTAGAAGCTTCAAATTGATGGAGAGGAGAAAAATATTAATTTGGGGTTTTCACAAAATCAAACAAATGATAGATAATTTTTTTTTTTTTTTGAAATTAGATGTAAACTAACAAAATAATTTAATTAATTAAACCTACCAAATAATTTTGTGAAAATGATTGCTAATGAGCAAAAAACGAAAACATAATCATAATTTAAACAAAAGTAAATTCATAAAAATTAATGTTTTCGTTTAAATTAAGATTTCTATGTTCGTCTCTCCCTCATTCAAATTTGATCAAATGTGAACAAATGTCATAGAAAATATGTGTTGCAATAAACTTTCTACCTGTAAAATCATTGTTATTAATCCATGTCTTCAACCAAGCCATTCTCACAAGAGATAAATTCAATAAGGAAGAGGTAATAACAAACTCCCAAATTATGAAGCTCATCCATCAACATCAAAACTCTGTAGAAAGAAAAACGAAATGGCATTTGAATTTCATGAAATTCAAACCAAACAAAAGAAAAGAATATCAACTCAAACCAAACTCGAAACAAAGCAAACCAATACCAATCCAATCAAGTCAAAGGAAAAAAAAACTAAGAATCCAAGTAAAATTTTGAGGGACCCTAGATTTTGATTTAAAAAAGAAGAAGGGGGTTGTTGGGGCCCAACACCTTCCCAATGGACTCTCAGGTCATATCATTGCAGTTTTATTTTACTGCATCTTCGCAGTTTCATTAGCCCTCCATTTCATCCACCATTATTTTTCCCATCTGCAGATTGTCCTCCATACATTTACCTAATATAGAAACCCACCCATGGGGCCCCCACCCTCCACAGTTCTCTTTCACAAATTTGCGCCCTCAAAGGCCAAGCCATATTTCACTGGGCAACCCATTTCTGTATCTGTAAACTCAACCCAATTCATTATTTATTTATTTGGTAATTGTATAAAGTCTTTGTTTACAACATATACATAGCTTTTTCCCCTGGGGGGGCAGCTCAATTGGCAAGTGTCGTGAAAATGAAGTTCCAAAGAGGTCTCGAGTTCAACTCTCCCCAGCTAATCTAGTGTGTAACGCGTGGGGAAGCTAGGCACACCTAGAGGTTATAGTGGTAGAAGTTGGATAACACGACCACGTGTAACGTGAGTACGTGTCCAAACTAGTTGTTGATTCTGCCAGCTATAAAGAAAAAACATATACATAGATTTTTTGTCGTCATCTTTGATGGCCTTCTTCTTTCTAGCAAAGCAACCCATGTCGCCCTTGGTTGGGGCATCCACTCTTTTATTCTGACATCATTCACAAACCTCGAGTATCCCAAGTCCACGTACCCATGATCTCTAATTTTTTCCACCTTGTTAGCCTCTGGCACAATTTAACCCCATATCTAGTCATCCCCCTGACATTAGATTTAGTTTTATGGTTGTTTCCATTCACCGTTCAAAATCCCCAACCAAGGGAAGTCTTGAGTCTCACAATACTTTGACTTCGTTCATGTTACCCGTCAGTACCCGATATCACCTCTCACTCAGTGGATTTCAAGAAGCCCCTTTCTTCTTGGCGTCGGGCCTCCCTTTTTGTCGACACCATCACAGTTTCCAGAAGGGCGGCAATATCTTGACTCTCATTACCTTTACAATGAGGAGTCTTAGACGACACAGAGAGAATCATCATTTCTTTCTAATGTTGTTGATCCCCATAAGATTCAACTTCAACAAACTCCCATGTTACGGTGGGTCTTACTATGCGACTATTGCATTTGTTTCATACCAGCCGAAGGCCTATGAATTCGTTAGGCCATCAATGCCTATGAGTCAATGACAATTATTACAATCATCCATGGCTCCCTTCAGAGTCCGTTCACCATTCAGAACTGTTATCTGTCGTTATCAACCCCCTCGAGGGTGTTTCAGTTATCTACATTAGCATCCATCTTTGGTTATAGTCTCACATTTTGGTTACATGACACGAGCATGGGGCATGCCCGCTTCGTTTGTACACATATTTTCCTTTTTCTCCTTAGAGAAAGGTTTGGGTCCCACAGTTTTCCCTCTCCGTCTGGTGGATCGCTTTTGTAGTTTCTCTCTTCACTCTTCATCACAATGGCATTCTCAGGAAAAGAAACATTGATGTATTTAGGCTATACGTATGCTCCTAACCTCACACATAAGGGGGCACCTATTATTATTGAAAAATCATCTGCAACATTGCACATAAATGGTTAAAGAACACATCAATGCCAACAACAATTAGTCCACCTACAACACCAAAATGCATTCAAAAGGGAAAAAACTATACAATTGGGTCAAAAATTGAAATGTACAAAGTCATCAAAGGGAGCGCGTGCACAATGTGAAGGCCAACATAGGCCTCATCACGCACTATGCACAAAATGCGTGACTGTGCACTCCTCTAAGTGGTGCATTTATGGATCTTGTCGGCCCCTCAACCACTTATGGACCAACCCCCAACACGATTTGACTCTCATATTTGAGTGAAATCCAACTTGGAGGATGGTCAAGGTCTAGAGGGTTCCCTAAAAGGCCCCTTGTTCACACTATGAACCAATTACATTTTTCCATGTATGAATGTTATAAATAAGAGCCATGGGTGCACTAAGAAACCAAGATCTTCATAGTATTGTTATGCTGCAAGAATTCTCCCTTGAGAATCCTCTTTTCTCTTTGGAGCCTTCAAACACCATTGCAATAGGCCATTCCACTCACCTCTTGAGGGAATAGGCATTGTTTTTGTTTTCCATTTACCATTTCTTCCATTGTAGAGAGTGAAGTTCTCTCAATTAGGGAACTCAAGATCCCTCCCAAGGAGGAAGAGAGGACTCATTAGTCCCTAAAATTTATCTACGGTGTTTTGCCTACTAATCTATTGATCCATTGGTAGCATTATGTTGGTCATTGTTTGATTTTCATGGTTCTAAGCTTCTCATGCTTTATAAATTTTATTTCTTAGTTGTTTTAGTTTATTTATTTTCTTACATATGTGTTTAGATTGTTTAACCCACTCACAAAAATTTTGTCTTGTCTAGAAAACTCATCTATACATGCAAGTGTTGTTGTTTTTCTCACTCAAGTGACAAAACCAACACAATAACATGTAAGGATTATCTTATACTCACTATATTGCCTAGTGAGTGATGACCTCCAGTCGTAGTTTGGAGTCGACGAAGATACATTAAAAGAGAAGATTGATCGATCACAAATTAACAGATGACAACTTCTTATAGTGGTTGGAGAGACGAGACTATATTTTTCGTCTTAGTGAGTGATGACCTCCAGTCGTAGTTTGGAGAGGGCGAGTCGATTAAGGTCAAGACACACGTAAAGAGAAGATTGATCAATCACAAATTAACAAATGACAACTTCTGATAGAGGTTGGACAGATTAATTTTTTTATAAATTAAAAAAAATATATATTTTGATAATATTAAATTAAATTTATTAAATTTATAGTTTTAGGTTTTTTATTTTTAGAAATTTAGAAATTTAAATTATCTTTAAAACCTTTCATCCACAAAATTTGTCAATTGGGAAATAATTGTATGAATATATTGTTTTCCATCTTCATTTTTATTTTTATTGGGACAAAATTTACAGCATGTTCATTTTTATCTAGAATAACTTTTAAAATGTGTTAGTGTGTAATATTCCATATATATAAAAGTATGCAGAGCAAAAATAAATAGCTAGAAATGGCAGATGAACAAAAATATAACCAGAGAAACAACACAATATTACCAAAATGATACCCGAATAACACCAGAAAGAGCACTTTGATTACTGAGAGAAATGTTCACTTTCCTCTTCGAGGGGGAAACCTCCAGTAGAGCAGAGCTCTATTACCATAATATMCAAGACAAAACTTTTCATTCCCTTGACTCCTATTTATACTAAATATGTCTATCAAAAGAATAATCTAGGGGAAGATCCTTCTAGAAGCGAAAGCTTCTATTAGGTATTCTTACATTGGACTTATTTACTTATTGCTAGGCCTTATTAATATTGAACTTTATTACATGGAAATACATTATTCTACCTACGTGAGGGGTTAGGTCCCTAACATGTCCTACCCCTTAAAAATAACCCTGTCCTCAAGGCTTGAGATGAGGAAATTGTTGCAGAATAGTAGTTGGTTCCCAAGTGGCATTTGCTGGAGTTGTATCTTTCCACTGGACTAACACTTCCTCGATGGTTTGCTGATGCAGACGATGCTCACACTAGTTCAAAAATGCTTGTGGCTATAGCCAAATGGAGCCTTCTTCGTCCAACTCGGGAAGGTCGGTTTGAGTTTGGCACTTAGTTCCAATCACCTTCTTTAAGAAGGAAACATGAAAACAGGATGGAGCTTAGAATGATTGGGAAAAACTAACTGATAGGCCACCTATCCCACATGCTTGAGAACTGTATAAGGACCATAAAATTTGGGCGCCAGTTTCTGACAATGGTAAACCTTGAGAGAAGTTTGCTTGTAAGGTTGCAGTCGAAGAAACACCTGATCCCCTTCTGCAAATTGACGTTCAAAGTGACATTGATCTGCTTGTTGCTTCATGCGATTCTGGGCCATGACCAAATTCTCTTTGAGGGTACGGAGAACAACCTCTCGAACTATAAGCGTTTGGTCAACTGTCTGGACCTTCCAGACACCTGGAAAATATGAGAGAACTAAAGGTGGCTTTTTTCCATATACTGCTTCAAAAGGAGTCATGCGGGTAGCTGTATGGTAAGAAGTGTTGTACCACCATTCAACTAGTGGTAACCATTGAACCCACTGATTTTTCCTTTTTGATGCAAAACACCTCAAATATGTTTCCAAACACTTGTTGAACACTTCAATTTGACCATCAATCTGGGGATGATAAGTTGTGCTAAGATGCAATTGGGTGCCTTGGAGCTTGAACAATTCTTACCAAAAATTGCTCGTGAAAGTTGGGTTGCGATCATAAACAATAGAATGCGGCATGCCATGAAGCTTGAAGACCTGATCCATGAAAAGTTGAGCCACAGTGGAGGCTGTAAATGGGTGTTGAAGAGCACATAAATGAGCATACTTGGAAAGACGATCAACTACCACCATGATGACTGATTTATTTCTCGATTTGGGTAAGCCTACATTAAAATCCATAGACATATCCCACCAAATAACAGATGGAATCAAAAGCGGTTGTAGTGTCCCAGGAGATTTGACTGTTTCATTATTGTTGCGTTGACACACATCACATTCAGCCACAAATTTACGAACGTCTTGTTTCATACCATCCCCAAAAAAAGAATGTTTGACTCGGTCATAGGTTTTGGTAAACCCTGAGTGCCCAACTATGAGTGTAGCATGAAGCCAAGAAAGTACTGTGGATTTAAGTTTTGACTGTGTACTTAAATACAAGTGACCTTTGTATCAAAGTTCATCATTGAGACAAGAGTACCCTGAGGATACTGGATAATTGGACTGCAATTGTTGTATCAGATGCGAACTTTTGGAATCTTGTAGCCATTCCTAGCGAACAACTTGGAGCCAATCTGGTACAATGAAGGAGAGAGAAAAAATAGACCCTTCATCTTCATATTTTATGGAAAGTGCATCAACAACCACATTGTCTTTTCCTTTCTTGTAAATGATCTCATAATCAGATACAAAGAGCTTAGTCACCCATTTTTGTTTCTCAGGGTAGGAAAGGCGTTGTTCCAGAAAATACTTGAGACTTTGATGATTTGTCTTAATTTGGAAGCGTCTCCCCAATAGATAAGGGCGCCAAAGATCCACGACATGTAGTATAGCCAACATTTCATTTTCATAGATTGATTTTCTCAAATTTTGCTCTGACAATTGTTTGCTTGTAAAGGCCAAAGGATGACCCTCTTGCATAAGGATGACACCAATTGCTTTCCCGGAAGCATCACATTCCAAGAAAAAGGTCTTTATGAAATCAGGAAGGTCCAGGATTAGAGTGGTGCACATAGCCATCTTCAAGGTTTGAAAATCTTGAACAACTGTTGGAGTCCAAGTGAAATAATTATTTTTAAGGAGAGCAATGAGAGGTGTCGCAATCTTTCCATAATTCTTAACAAACTTACAATAATAACTGCTTAAACCAAGAAATCCACGCAAGCTTTTGAGAATCTTTGGGTGAGGCCAATCTTGCATAGCTTCAATCTTTTTAGGATCCACCCTGACACAGACCTTTCCAACAATGCGACCCAAGTACTCGACTTCTGAGTCGCCAAAAGGACATTTAGATTGTTTGAGGAAAATTTGGTGCTACGAGAGTAGATGGAGAATTTGATCCACATGGGAAAGATGAGATTGCCAATTTTTACTATAGATGAGAATATCATCAAAGAAAACTAAGACAAAATGACGGAGAAAAGGATCAAAGACATGATTCATGAGGCTTTGGAAGGTTGAGGGGGAATTATACAAGCCAAAGGGCATGAACAAAAACTCATAGTGACACTCGTGAGTTCAAAAGGCAGTCTTAGGTATGCCAACTTCTTGCATACGTATTTGGTGTTAGCCATAACACAGATAAAGTTTAGTGAAGTACTGAGCACCACTCAACTCATCCAAGAGATCATCAATGACATGAATGGGGAACTTGTCCTTGATGGTGAGATTATTGAGGGCATGAAAGTCAAGACACATGCACCAAGTACCTTCTTTTTTAAGTACCATGACCACATGGGAAGAATAAGGGATAGTACTGGGGCAGATAACACCCACTTGGAGCAATTCCTGCACTATTTTCTCAATTTCATTCTTTTGGGAAAAGGTGTGGAGATAAGGGAGAAAATTGGGAGGAAGACTTCCAGGAACAAGGGTAATGGAATGATCATGAACACCACGAGAAGGAGGAAGGCCCTGAGGGGTGGAAAAAACAACTTGATGTTTGGAAAGGATAGCTTGAAGGTCAGGATGCACAGAGGGTGTCTCAATGACTTGAATAGAATGGAGTTGGGCAATGATACTGGAGTGGCCTTTATTGAGGATATTTTTCATATGGTGGGAACTAATTATCTTAGGAGAACCAGCTGTGAGACCTTGGAATTGATACTTTTGTCCTGCTTGTTGGAATTGCATGGTTAATTCCTTAAAATCCATAAGAATGGGACCCAAAGTGCGTAACCATTCAACACCTAGCACAATGTCACAACCTCCTACGTCAATGGAAAACATATGATATTTCAATTGGTAATGTACAATTTGAAGATGAACATTTTCACACCGCCCACCACATTTCATGGACCCACCATTGGATATCATGATTTGAAAATTATTGACAGCACGAATACAACAATTGGTTTCCTGGGAAATGCGACGATGAACAAAATTGTGGGTGTTACCACTGTCAACAAGGATGATGACCTTCATGTGCTTAATGTAGCCAATGATCTTGAGTGTTTGGGGGGTCAAGAAGCCAGTGAGGGCATGCAAGGAAATAAGTGGGTCAACTTTAGGTGGGTCAGTAGACTCTTGGGTGGCATCGAGAAGGGAGTGTTCTTCAACAAGAGGAACTATCACATCCTCTTCAGGAACATCTTCTGAGATGACCATAAATAGTTTTTGTTCCTTACACTTGTGCCCCATAAAATATTTTTCATCACAATTATAGAAAAGACCCTTTAGTTGGCATTCAACCATTTCAGCCCTAGTTAGTTTTTGGACCTTGAGGGGGGTAACAGGAGGGTTAAGATTAGCGGGTCGAGGGCGAGGAACAAAAGGGGTTTTTTTGTTCTTGGAAAAAACAACTTGTTGTGCCTCTTTAACATGTTGATTATCTTCCAGCCAAGTGAGAAGGTGGGCCATGAGAGCCTGGGATCAGATTTCATCCTTGAGACCACTGATAAATCATTCACGAAAGAACGCATCTGACATGCCCTCTGTTTGAAAGGCCAAATACCTAAAAGCAGCGATGAAGTATTCCACTGTGCTTGATTGTTTCAACTTAATCAAATGACCTAGATAGTGGGTATCATTATCAAAGTGGGCATATATATCAACAACAAACTGGGTCAAGGCAATATACCCCTAACGTGAATTTTTGCGCCATTTCCACCATTACCAGCGTTTAGGATCTAGATAGAGGACAACATAGCGAAGTTTGTCCAACTCGTCAGTAATACCATGTAGAGAAAAATAATGCTCCATTTGAGTGACCCAACCTGTAGGATCGGAGCCATCAAATTTATTGACCTCTACATGGGGAAGACGAGGTTCATGATGAAAGGAGTTGGAGTGAAAATGTGGAGACTGAGAGGAATCAACAACATCGGGTTTTGCTGATGAAGAAGGATTCGTAGGGTAGTTCAACAATTGATTGACAACAGACTGGAGGGAGGTCAATTGGGTTGTGAGGTTGGCTTCCAAGGTGTCAATGCAGGAATTGGTGGAATCCAACTGAGATGTGAGATGTTTGATGGAGACATGGGCTTGATTGATGTAATTTTGGAGATCTTGGTTGCGAGTGATGGCCATTTGGAGAGGGGAAGTGTGGGTAAGGAAAAAATGGGTGGGTGGGACCACAAAAAAAAGACTTAGAAGTGATAGGTACCACGACGATCAATGCTTACAGGGAAATATAATGGGATAGGCGGAAAAATAGGAAAACCGGGAAGGGGTCGGGTCCATTGAAACAAAAAGGATGAAAAATGAAGGACTGTGATCAGGGAGAAAAAAGGAATCCAATGGAATAGGTCCCAAATAAGTGTGCTGGCAGGACCACTATACTCTTTTTTTTTTTTTTATTCCTACAGAGTTATACTCCGACCTGAAGAATAGTGTAGTGAAAAAATGCCCAAATTCTTAACATGAAGAAATGTGTAGTAATTTTGTAGCCAGAATGCAGAAGATACTGTAGCACGATAATAGATCTTATTGGTTCTATTTATATTTCCTTCCCAAGGGTTAGGGTATTCAAGGGTTCTACAGACAAGGGTTTGTCGTGTGTTATAACTCTCTGACATATGTGTAGGGTCCAATAGTAGTACTCGGCACAATATATGAGGGCACCAACTAAGGAAGCTAGACTGTACCCTTAGTCGTACTACCCAACTACCTAGGTACTAGAGAGTATCTTGCCAAGTGTTGTTCTCGGTGGCACTATAATAGTCAGGTGGTTGAACGGTTTATCTATGGAGGGTTTTAGGAGATCTAGGTCGATCCGTATACAGGTGATGTCTGATGTGATACCACTTGAAGGGGTACCGACATGGGTTACAAGGGTGGCCAATAGATGTTTACTGAAGTACCACTTATATTTCTTGCGTGTATGAATCCCTGACCATGGGTTTATGCGCGTAATGAAAAATATCTGTAGCTTAAAGAAACCGGAGTACATCTCTACCTTGAAAAAAATTTAACCCACAATTTTCTACCAAGGAAGGTGCTCTGATACCACTTGTAATATTCCAGATATAAAAAAGTATGCAGAACAGAAATAAATAGCTAGAAATGGCAGACGAACAACAATATAACTAGAAAAATAGCACAATATTACCAAAATGATACCCGAATAACACCAGAAAGAGCACTTTGATTACTGAGAGCAATGTTCACTTGCTTCTTTGAGGGGGCAACCTCCAGTAGAGCAGAGCTCCATTACAATTGTTGTTCCAGAGTCTGTAATTAAGGCTAAAAAGTACAGGGTCTAGGCATCCGAAAGTGAGTAAAAGATAAAAAGGGGAAAAATCAACCTTCGGGAAAAGGAAGCTAAGGCTGATTTCTAAGTTGTCTTTGTCTCGCTTCCAAACGTTCCTAGATGCTTATATCCCAGTCAATTGCGGCCCATGAACGTTCGAGTTCGACTCAGGTGATGGCGGTTTTAAGTATGGTGTCAAATAGGTTCAAAGCGATGCTGGTTTGATCTGATAGGCCGAGTTCAATGTTGGGTTGTCTTGCAAAGGGCACAGTCATGGAGGAACAAAAAATGAAAAGAAAGTTCCAGGTTTAAAATGCCACTTCAATTTTTTTTTAACCGTATAAAAGAGAACTTTCGAAATACGATGTTAAATATAGAACACAAACCAAAGGCCTTCTCCTGTAGATGAGTTAATTTTTTAAAGAATCATGTATGAAATGTGAGAAAACATTAAGCAGGCGACAATGCGAGGCTCCTATCAAGGGAGATTCTCGCCCTGTAAACAGAAGAAGAAAAATACAAGAAGTAATCTAACGAAGCATAAAATATAGAGATCTAAAAAGTTCACAGGTCTTGTACCTACTGATAGCCGATACAGAGGAAAAAATACAAGCGATTAGATGACTAAAAGTTGGTCACCACAGTAGAAGTTGCACTAAATTATGGCTAAGCATTCATCAGAAATATATATGAGAAATGAATCTTAATATAAGATAACAAAGAAAACAAAACTCATAACTCAGTCTTCACTGAATCAAGAATCTTCAGATTGCTTTGTATTAATTTTCAAAAGGAAGAAAGTCTCTATTGCAATCGACCAAGAAAGGTCCAGCTAATATTCTCACTTCAAAATGCATATTTATACAAACTTCTAAATGCTCGAATCTCAATTGTTCCAGAAGTTTTCAGTTACAAAATGGGAAGTTTATGTGTTTCACTTCTTTGTCTTTGTCCTCCTTCTTGTGGGCAGAGCACCTTCCTTTCTTTAATCTTTGGGTTCTAAAAATAGAACAGGTAGACATCTGTCATTATTTGACACCAGAAGCCTACCCTTTCACCTACTCGGTGTAAGTGATGCACCTCTACACCAACATGGCTATCAACCTGGAAGGTTCTACTTGGTCGCTCGCTTCAAGAGTGTAACAATTATTCACCAGCTGTGGTAAACTCTTTCCCACTTGTCGGTCCTCTGCGATGATGGATCATAACTGTAAACTTGGTTGTACTAGCCATTTGTCCATTTGGGTCATATCAACCTGGCTAATCTGGGATATCTCCACTTGTTTCTCCTCCATGTTTTCTTTGATGTCCAATAGATGTTTATCTATATTGATTTTGCCCAGTCTCCCAACACTGCTCTCCTTATCTAGATCTAGCAAACCTTTACTTATTAAAGAGAATGTTTCCTCACAAAAATTCTTTACTTTGTTAGCTCTCCCCTTGCTTTCTGATATGTTCTACTCCCAGACCTTCAACATGATATTACCTCTGGTTTCTTTCGAGATGGATAATTTTGAGCTACTGACTGTCTCTATCTTCGCCGTAGCTATAAAAATGTCTTGGAAAGCGATCCGTGCTGCCCCGAATTTTCTTTCTCTCGAAGAAATGTTTTATAATATTTTCTCTATCATCCGGAAATGGTTCTGAATGGTTCTCACCTTTACCATCAAGTTTTGTTGAGCCGTAAGTATCTTATGTCAATTTTCGACGGCTTGCGATCTGAACACTTTTATGTCTACAGCCTGTTTCTCGGCCACCTCCAATTTTGACTGCAACTCTATAATCTGTTGCCCCTACTGGCTTACCTGTGTTTGGCTATTTTGCACCAACTGGCGCACCTGCTCGAGATCAGACCTGAGCTTCTTGATTTCACGCAGGTCGGTTGTTCGAGCTTCCTCAAGGCTCCTGCTCACCTCATCCCTGACATTCTCTTCGACAGTATCCACCTTAGCTTCCAATTTCTGATCAGGAGGTTCTTTCATTTCAACTGGGCTGTCAAAGTCCCAACTGAGTACTGATTGGCTGTAGCATAAGCCCCTAGTGTCCCGACTATCTCCTCTGTAAATTCTCCCTCTTTCGCGGCCTTCCCATCTTTCATGATTTTAAATTTTTTATCTACTACGCCCTCTTTTTGATAAAATCTTTGCCTTACCACGACCTTTCTTTTCTTGTCAAAGAAAAAATCGTTGGGAGGCAGCTCCTCTACAGAAATAGGCGTTAGTTATTCATTGAAAATCCATGCCATGTCAGGATTCCCCTTTGTGAACTGCAAGGGTGTGACAATAGCAATCGGGATGTCGATTTGCAGATGTTTGTTTCGGGGTGACTTCTATAATCGACTGGTTTGGCGCGAGCGAAAATGAGTCGCCCGATCCCTACTAAGGTATCTCCACTTGGCCTTGGGCCTACTTTCCTAGCGCACCCTTTTCGAGGTTTCCTTCCTGCTTCTGGGGGACTTCGGCTCCTAGCTTTGAGGTTCCAGCCTCCCTGGTTTTCCCTTGGTCCTTCTCCCCGCTAGGACTCGAGTCCTTTGCACCTTTGGCTCCTGTCAGCTTTGTAACTATAAGATCTGGGGCTTCACCCTATAAAATCTGGGGGAGACAACTCTGTCGGTGTTCTTGAAATTTCAAAAATTCGACCATGTATCTAGGTGGCAAGGCTTGAATCCGACTTAGGACTTCAGTGAAGGACCTCGCGCCTCAAAATATTTCGTCATGCGGGGAATCCTCGTGTTCATACCTCTTCAGGCCGCAACTTTCCAGGTGATTGCTCACAACCTTACTAGGGTCGTGATTCTTGAACTCAATATCTACCAGCTTCATTTCTTCTAGAGTCATAGCCTCGGCTTTGGCATGGCCGAAATATAACAAGGAATATGCACCGATATGAATACGGAAGGGCAGCCATACCTTTTTTGATACTCCTTTGAGCTCCTTGCTTATTCCTCCAAGCACAGATTGTCTGGTGATCTCATGACATAATAGCTTATCTGGAAGGAATAACGGGAGGGCATATGGAGGGACAGAGGTGCCGAAAACCCTAATATATAAAAATTCCGCCTCTAGATACCAATCTGCCACACTGCTTAGGTTGGTCGTGACACTATCTGATATCCTGGGAGGCGGTTGGCCAAAAATGGCGACATGCAGTGGCACCATTACCCAGTTGAAGATCTCGTAGATGAATTCTTTGGCCTTATCCTCCCAAAGCTTCAAGTGGTAGACATGGATAGGCTCTGTACTAGATGGAGTCCAACTCTAGCTCATTATAGGGAAAGACATCATGAAACAAATGGTGTCCATGATGTAGGCGGACATGAAAAACGAAGTTTCTTTCCCACTCGCCTTCTGCACTCGATATTCGGTAATTTGACTGGTTAAACTGTCTAACAACAGTTTGGCCCAGTCGAAAGAAAGAAATTCAGCGACTATATGAATTAGAGGTACCCACGGGAGGAAAAAGTGTGTGGTGTCCTCCCTCCCACACAACCTACAGGCCATCATTGCTATATACCTAAATGGCGGTTCTAAGGAGGAGATTGAATAAATTCCATTACAATCCGCCCTGAATTTGGAGGGGTGCGAAACCCAATCCCTGATCATATCGGACAAGTATCTGCCATATTTCTCGCATTCCTTCTCCTTGAAACCTTCCAGAAACTCAGCATTGTATGCGAAGTTTGGTGTGGGTGACAGCTGATACATTGCCTGCAAATGTTCTGGTCTAAAAGTCCCAATTGTCACCTTCTGCTCGCTGATAATAGTTCTGGTCGGGATATCCACGTGGTCTAGCACCCATATGATCATATCATAATAGGGGAGGAGCCGTGGTCTTGCCGCTATTTTGTGCATTTCTGCCTGAATGACGATTTTGTATTTGATGGCCAAATCATCCTTCTCATCATCGCTGGAATCACCTAAACAATTCACCGATTTGGACTGAAGAATGTCGGAGATGTATGTTTTGATAGTATTAATACTTCATGGTGAAGTATCAGAAACAACATCAGAGCCCTCACCTGAACTCTCAACAACCACCTTGAACGCCTTTTGTGGAGCCATGAAAGAGAATTATGTACGCAGATCTCCTGTAGTAAGAATTGTAAATACAGACAGAAGTTATCCTGATGAAAAAGCTCTGCACGCAAAATAGAAATAAAATTGAAATAATGAAACAAACCCCTTATATTAGTCATTTAAACCCCTGGTGTCCTTGCGAACAAAATGGTCAAATCGTTTAAAGAAATATTTAGTAGTAAAAGCGAGATCCTACTATCTATCACCTTGTCGTAATCCAAATAAATGCCATAATTGTTTGACGAGTCGTAGCACGAATCAGTGAAAAAAACATTTAAAATTACTCCGTAGATGGAGCGTATTAAAGTTTTCATTGATGCATTGATTAATCCTTCTTAGCTCCTTTAATTAAGTTTGTTTTAGTCTTTAATCCCACTTTTTCAGCGTTCGTCGTATCGGGAGAATTCACTCCTATCCTTTGAGCCCCCAAAACCCGAAATCGCGATGATGCGATTTAGTTTAAAAAATGTGATTTGACTTAAGCTCTTAATTAACCCATGCTTAATTAATGAAAATTGCGACTTTGCGACTCGGGGCTACGAAGGTATAGTTTTTCGGGAGAGTGATCGTCGAGTCGCAAAACCCCAACACTGCTTAACTAGGGTTTAAAGTGACTTACCCCTGAAACTAACCTTGGTAAACTTTTAAAACCGTTTCGCGACTTCGCCTATCGAAGTCTGGAAACCTTGCGACTTGTAACTCCTGAAGTGCGATAGCGCGAGGTAATAAAAGTAATAAAATTGCTTGATGGTTAAGCGATGGTGACTTAAGACTATAACGGCCATCGGTACTTCACATGTCGGTGTATTGAGGCTTTTGGTGGGTAAAGATCATAGAGTAAAAGGCAGTCTGAAAACCAACTTTTGATTGTAAGAATTATATTTCAACCACTTGTAAAAGGCGGCTTCAACATAGGCTCTAACTAGGGATCCCGTCCTCCTACGGGAAAGGAAGAACAGTAGACCACGTGCCTATATTGGGTAAATGGAGTCATTGGTCTCTTTCTGCGAAACTTGTTTTAGGAAGGGGATACAGAGGGAAAAAGAGATTTTGTCTTTACTTCTGAAAACCTTTTCAAAGTTCAAATGCATTCTAAACTCATCTTTATCCCTTTCGATGAATTTCTCCTTCTTGATACTGAATTCAGGTTTGCTTTAAGATAATCAAAACAATCCTAGGAAATTCAACAGATCTTTTGGGTTTTGGTTTGCATCAAACAAAGTAAATTCCGTGCTTTTAATTCGGGAGTCCTGTCTGAACTTGGGATGTAGATCCAGTTTCGAAAAGGTTGATTACCAGAGTAGAATGAAATTTCCGTATGACAAGCTTACATATATCTCAGATATTGCTTCACTGCCAGCGGGCCTATTCAATACCCCGGTGAAGTTATATGGCCCTTTTTACTGAATTTCCTTTCACCACTTCGAATCATAATTGTGCATTTAAATGTTGAGATGAGGGAAATCATTTATGAATTTACTTTCGTCGTCTCCTTGGACTAGATGGGGGCAATCAAATGTGAATTTCCTTTCACCATCTGTCTTATATTTTACTTTTTAATGCATGAAGTGGGGGAAATTAGTTTGTATAAGGAATACCAGGGATGACATCTGTGTAATATTCGCAGTGGAGGTCTGTCAACTTGCTTTGATTACTCGGGACCAACCTTCTCTTAACTTTCAAAACACCTTAGCCCGCAGAGAAAATGGGAAAAATTACTTCCAAGGGTCTTCCTTCGAGTAAGCCTCAATCCTTCGAACACTGTTAAAAAACCTAGAAGAGTCAGGATCAACTTACGCATAACTTTATTTAGTAGGAGACTGAGGAGTTATGAGGGTTGGCTTACTTTTTAAGATCTGTCTTCCAGCTTCCAAAGCTAAAACGTAACCTCTTCTCCCTCTGTGGGAACCACAGAAAGGTGTCTAGTTTTTAAGAAGGTAAATCCAAGGACAGAAAAAGGGCAACGAAGAAAGGTCTGGATTTCGAAATATAGAGGTCATGGATCAAACCCGACTCTTGGAACCCTTTCTTGGAGATGCTTTACTCCCTCTACTTATTTTAATTACCTCTTATCTTTATCTAGGTGAAACTTTTAGGACCCAGAGTAAGAAGTCGTTCTTTTAATGACATATCAGGTGAAAACAACATACTTATGAGACCGTCATGGCACTTTAGCGATACTCATTTGAAAAATAGACATCTCTGGAACTCATACCTTTGCCTTACCATTTCGTTCTCTTCTAAAATAACGGAAACAAATTTTCTATCACCTGTTTTCGGTGAATTGATTCTTCGATATATGATCATCTGTTTATTCCTTTCTCTCTTTTGGGCTGCAAGCCAGGATCCTGTAAGGGAACAACACGAAGAGTATCAGGGCTATAAAGGAATTGAATGCTTTCAAATTTTCATATCCCTACTTCTAGAAAAATACTGACCTATTTTATTTGTGATGAAAGTAGACTTACCAAAGAAAAATTGTGAAATAAAAAACAAACACAAACCGGTATATACAGTGGGAATTTTGGAAGCCATTTATTGCATATAGTGTTTTAAATAACGCTCATTGACAGGGGCGTTGAGGATTTTACCGTCCAAATTCTCTAATAGAAACAAATTTTTCCCTTCAAGAGCTGTGACTTTGAACGGTCCATACCAGATATGATCAAATTTACTATGTTTTGCTGAGTCTTCCTTCCTAGCATCCCATTTCAAAACCAAATCACCGGGGAGAAATTCTCTGTCCTTGGCCTTGCGATCGAATAATGCTTTCATGTTGTCCTGGTATTTCTGCAGCCTTTCATCCACTTCTGCCCTGTGTTGTTGAACTTCAATCAGTTGGTCTATTATTCTCATGACATGATTTGGTTCTTCTTTCTCATCTTGCCAAAGTTTCATTACGGGAAGTACTAGATTTATAGGTAATACTATGTCAGTCCCGTATACCATTTGGAAAGGAGAAGGGCCAATAGATCTTTTTGTACTTATCTGATTCGCCCACAAAGCGTATTTCAAATGCACATGCCAAGATTTTTTGTTTTCTCTCAACACTTTCTTAATTATAGCGATTAGACTCTTGTTTGAAGACTCGGCTAGCCCATTTCCTCGGGGGTAATATGTCATGGAATGACCGAGCACGATATTGTACTTTTGGAAAATGCTGACCATAGCCATAGATTTAAATGCCTGGTCGTTATCTGTGACTATCTTTCAGGGGCAGCCGAATCTAAACAAAATGTTCTCTTCTAAGAAATCCATTACCACCGAATCTGTTGCCTTTCTAGTTGGAATAGCCTCCACCCATTTGGTGAAGTAATCTATAGCAGTTAGGATCCATTTATGTTGAGCGCTAGAATGAGTGTTAATTTTGCCTATAAAATCTAGTCCCCATTGTTGAAAAGGGGCTTCTGTTTTGACTTGAACCAACGGTAGCGCTGGGAGTTTGTGCTTGCCTACGAACAATTGGCAAGGGTTACAGGCTCTGACTTTGGCATTGACGTCTGGGAATAGTTTGTGCCAATAATATCCTGCCCTTAGGATGTTATAAGCTGTTGCCCTCCATGCGTGATGTCCTCTGCACACTCCTTCCTGAAATTCGTTTATGACCTTCTTTGTTTCTGATTCAACTAAACAAACCAACAGGAAGCCTAGTGGGTCTTTCCAATACAATTGGCTTTCGAATACACAGTACTTCACTGCATGCAGCTTTAGCGTCATGGCTTTAGATGGGGATAAGTCACTCGGGAATTTTAAGGTCAACAGGTAGGACACTATGTCTCTATACCAATCTGATGAGGCAAACTTCTCTTCGATTCTGATGGAATTTATTTGTTCATGGAGCTCGTTCATGTCCACACACTCTTCACATTCCTATAGGCCATTTATCCCGAGGACTCTGAAATTGGATTCAGCTAAGAACTTAGCCAAACCTTGTCCCTTTACTAGTCTCATCGGTTTTATCTCCAGGTCAAATTCTTGAATTTTAGCAAGCCACCTTCCCCTTTTCCCATCACTGTCAGACTGAACCAAAATGTCTTTTACGAAACTGGTGGGTACGTACGCAATTACCTTGGAATGTAACATGTAGGTTCTCAAAGTCTTTAATGCCTTCACCATACCATATGCTTTCTTTTCCATTATATCGTATATGAGTTCAGTGTCTCTAAGACTTTTACTAAAAAAGGATATTGGTTGCTTGAAACCTTCTTCATTTTTCTGGAGGAGTACCACGACAAGTGTGTGTTCGGAGGAAAATGAGAAAATCAGGAAATCTTTTAGATAATCAGGGCTTGCCAGTACGGGTGCCTCGCTTATAACCTTCTTGATGTGTGCAAATGATGCTTTGGCTTCTGTTTTTTATTTCACTTCGTTGTTCTTCTTTATCATATCTGTGATCATCTTCACGATTTCAACAAAGTTTGGGATAAATCTCCTCAAAAAATTTATTTTTCCTAAGAATGACTGAATCTCTTTTACATTCCTAGGGATATTTATTGTGTCTATAGCTTCAACTCTTTTAGGATCAATTTTAATTCCTTCTCAAGACACAATATGACCCAAGAGTTTGCCTTCTTGCATAGCGAAGTGATACTTTTTGGGGTGGAAGGACAAACCAAACCTGCAACATTTATCAAACGTCATCTTGAGATGTATCAGATGATCTTCATCAGATTTAGAAAAAATAGTCAGATCATCGAGATAGATAACCATGAATTTGTCCCTTTCGCCGATGAAAGCGATATCCATAGCTCGTTGGAAAGTAGCACCTGCATTCATTAAACCAAAATCCATCTTGTCATACATAAATGTACCCCAAGGGGTGGTGAAGGCTATTTTTTCTTTATCGTGCTCATTGACAGCAATTTGATTGTACCCAGAAAACACGTCGAGCATTGACATCCTATTTTCCCCAACTACATTTTCTAAAATGTGATCCATTTTGGGTAGGGGGTAATTATCTTTGAGGGAGGATTTATTTAGATTTCTAAAATCAACACACAATCTGATCTCCCCACTTTTATTTCTAATCGGGACCAGGTTTTCTACCCAGTCGGAGTATCTCAGTGGTACGATTCTTTTTGCGTCCAGGAGCTTCTTGACTTCCCTTTCGACCATGGCCAATAAAATAGGATTGATTTGTCTGAGTTTTTTTCTAAAAGGTTTGACACCAGGCTTTAGGGGTATCTTGTGTCCAATCACAGCGGTGTCATAGGTCCTCAACTCTTCGTACGACCAAGCAAAAACATCTTTATACTGCTCGAGTAGATCAACATATTTACTCTTTGTCTCAGGAGGGAGATACTTTGATATTTTTAATATCCTAGTCTCCTCTTTGGTTCCTATGTCACAGTCTTCAACCTCTTCTGGTTGGGGTTGAAAACTAGATTTTAAGGGCATATCATTTTGGTCGAACAGTCTCTCTAGAGGGATTAGTCCCTTTGGAATCTGATTGTTCTTTAAAACTAACATGCGATGATTAGCGATCTTTTCTTGGAACCCCTGAGGATCCTCTCCCTCTTGCATGATCCATGTGTGGTTGTTTTGGTTTTCTTGGTCAATGTGAGTTTCGATGAAGTCGTCCACCATTCCGAGGAACTTCTTGATTTATTCGTCATCCTCAAACACTTGCCAGTGTTGGATGTTGTTTGGTATGGAAGGTCTGTTCCTCACCTCTATGTGGTACCTTAGTTTGAAAGTTGTAGGGGGGGAAAAGGTTGAGGCTGTTTTGGCTAATGAATCGGCTTGCAGGTTTTCAGTGCACGGGATGAAATGAACATTTACCGATGAGAAGAAATTTTCTATTAAATCGCAGGCGCAATTCCTGTAAGATCTCAATCTTGGGTGTTTGGCCTAGTATTGTCAATTTATCTGTTTCACTATCAACTCTGCATCTCTGTATACTTCCAAGTTTTTTATGTTCAACTTCCTAGCAGCTTCCAACCCTAAGACTAGGGTCTCGTACTCACATACTTTATTGGTGTAGTCTATATCCCACTGAAGCCTATAAGAGAAAGGAATAATTCAGGTGCTACAAACAATACTCCTGCACCTACTCCTTCATATGACAAGGCACCGTAAAAAAATATTTTCCAAATTCCAGTGCTATATATATCTTCGTATATCTTTCCTGATTCATTTTCATCTATGTAATTGTCTTCTGTACAACTATTTGCACCATGATCAAAAGACAAAATACAATTCCCTAGATCTTGATCAACAACATAAATAGGATAATTGTTAGGATTTTGTGGGTCGCTCACTGTGTATGCTAACCTCATTTCCCTGTATAGCTGAGTAAATTTTCCACCAAACACAAGAATCGTGGCGTAAGTCATGTCTAGTTGAAGATACCCCCCAAGTTTGGCTCCCCACGACCTAGATAGTAGCAAGCCATACTTTGGAGGTATATCGGCGATAACTACATCCATCAGGATGCTTTACCTTGGAACTTGTGCAAGAGTGACTAATAAATATTTTATCATACCCATGCACTTAACTCTTCTTGAATCTAAAGAGTAGAGATCTCCATAAGGCCTGGTGATCTCAAGGCCTAGTCTGTCCATAATAGGCTTGGGCATCACATTATGTGAGGCTCCAGAGTCTAGCATGTAGTTATGCAGCAGTCGATCATGCACATTCAGGGTAATATAGAAGGGAGCGACGATGTCTCTGGCACCCTTGAAATGTGGACCAAAAGTGATATTAGGCTTATCATCTTCCAATTTTATCACGTCAGAGTGAATTTCTAGATACGAAAAACCTATCATTTTGGTTATCTTCTTTAGATACACAGGATCTTTGCTAATTCGACCAGAGGGATTGGTATTTTGATCTTATTTATCTCGTTTTCAAGGTTGAAACCTCCCCCACCTTTGTCCGTTTCTCTGGTTGAAACCTCAGACTCCTTCTTTTCTAACTTATTTGTTTGTGCTGATTGATTTTCTGTGATTTTATTTACCGGTATACGTGTTTCAACTGTCTTAGTTTTCTTTGCTTGGGTCTCAGCCTCCTTTACTTTGGGATTCTGTGAATCTACCTCTTTTATTTTTCTATTAGGTATCTCGGTCTCCTTTGGGGCAGGCTCGTAAATTTCGCCTCTAGGAAGAATTTTCTTGGGTTGAGGAGTCAACATAGGTTTTTTTTTAGGCCTTAGGTTGTACTTATGTTGGACCTCAGCCATTATTGAATCGGTCATTTCTTGATAGACAGAAACATCAATGTTGTTTATGTTGTCATCTTTATGTGACAGTTGCTCCGTGTTCAAGGAATTCTCGTAATTTTAGTTAAATGAGGTTGTGTGCAATCTTCACCCAAATTGTTTACGTCTTCTTCCAGATTCTTGAAATCTTGAGGTCATTTTCTCCTATAAAATTTTCATTTTTTAAAGGATTTTGGATTTTCTCTTCTTTGTTTTTAATCTGTCTTTGCTGATTTTGAGGGTTGGGGTTTCTTCTAAATTCCCTTTTAATGAAAGGATCTGCATTGGATTGATCTAGATCCATTGTGGAAATATTTTTTGATATCTCTTTAATTATCCTAGCCATATCATCCATTTTATCATCTGAGGATCTACTAGGTCCTGAGGGTCTCGCTTATTCCCTCAAATGTTTGGTTTCTCGGTTTCCCGTTTCTATTTTTGTTTTTAATTTGCCCGAAGCCATCATGTTAGATTCGATCTCTACGATGTCATCTTGCATTTGGGTCAGGGTAGCCCCTGTCCTTTCTCTCAACAGAAGTGCAAAATCTGGTTCGAAGGCTCCTGCAAAGGTTACCGCTACAGGGGATGGTTTAACTTTGACTGGGATCTTATTATATAACTTGTTAAACCTTTGAATGAATTCCATAACAGTTTTCGATTTTTTTTTCTTTAAAGACCCGAACTCGGTCAAATAGTACAAATGGTCTTTTCTTTTGCCCCATTGTCTAAGAAAAGAGCCTTCTAGGGCATCATAGGATAATATCGAACCCGTGGGTAGACTTCGAAACCAGGCTCGTACCTGTCATTCGAAAGTCTAAACTAATAACCTTGAATATATGTCTTCGTGTTCGAGACCTAGAATATCTGCGAACTGATCAAGTAAATTTATATGTTCTGCTGCGGTCAGGTCCCCTTCCCCTCTAAATTTAGGTAAGTTTTTCATGTAGTTTTCAGGAAGGTCGTGAAGAGGGACATGCATGACCAAAGGTGCATATCTGGTAGCTACTTTAGTGAAAAATCTAGGAGGCGGGGGCGACCCTTGGCCCCCCTCTCCTCCTCCTGGAGCCCCTCCACCTACTCCTCCCAAAACCCCTCCACCTCCCCCTCCGAAGGCCTCCATCGATACTATTGGATAGGAAAACGGTGCGTTATACAGAGGGTTCTGGAACACTAAAAGTGAATCTTTAGCTTCTTCGAGAGATGAGAAAACTGAAGAAGGGTGAAAAGGGATGCGAGGACTTGGTTCCTCGGATTTCCAAGAGATGTAATCAGGGGAACCCACAAGCGTAGAATTTGAGTCTATGGTATACTCCTCGAGACTCGGTGATGCCGAGAAATCTAACCGAAGAGTCAGCGGGATATCGATCGTTGTTAAATTTACTGAGGGATTTTCACCTTTATGTACGCCGGAAGTTGTCGGATGAATTTCATTTTTAATTTCGGGGAGAGCTAAAGTTGTGTTGAGGGTTTTAGGGGGGGAATTCATGCGAAGTTAGAGGTTCAAAAGGAGTCTTAGCTTTGGGTTGTATGTACCTAAACTAGTAGACCACAATGGTTGGCTTAAGGAAACCTCTTGTTTTTAGTATTTTTTTGGGAATGGTAACGGGCATGGTCTGTTTACCATCCGGGTTTTCTCTAGTGTTCCTTCGATCGGATACCAGCTTACTTAAACGTGGAGTCACCAAGTGAATGATAAAATACAAATCCTTTAGAATGTGTTCACCCTTTGTTCACCATCAAAGGGTAGAAACTTGCAAAAATGTCGTTCTCCTAGGGAAAAGGTTTTGTAACTTCGGTCCTTGGCAACGACGCCATAAAGATGTTGTTCCATAGTCTGTACTTAAGGCTAAAAAGTACATGGTCTAGGCATCCAAAAGTGAGTAAAAGATAAAAATGGAAAATATCAACATTTGGGAAAAGGAAGCTAAGGTTGATTTCTAAGTTGTCTCTGTCTTGCTTCCAAACGTTCCTGGATGCTTATATCCCGTTCAATTGCGGCCCATGAATGTTTGAGTTCGACCCGGGTGATGGTGGTTTTAAGTATGGTGTCAAATAGGTTCAAAGCGATGCTAGTTTGATCCGATAGGCCGGGTTCAATGTTGGGTTTTCTTGCAAAGGTCACAGTCATGGAGGAACAAAAAATGAAAAGAAAGTGCGAGGTTTAAAATGCCCATTCAATTTTTTTTTAACCGTATAAAAGAGAACTTTCGAAATCTGATGTTAAATATAGAACACAAACCAAAGGCCTTCTCCCGTAACCGAGTTAATTTTTTAAAGAATCATGTATGGAATGTGAGAAAACATTAAGTAGTTGACAATGCGAGGCTCCTATCAAGGGAGAATCTTGCCCTGTAAACATAAGAAGAAAAAGGCAAGAAGTAATCCGACGAAGCATAAAATATAGAGATCTAAAAAGTTCACAGATCTTGTACCTGCTGATAGCTGATACAGAGGAAGAACTGCAAGCGATTAGACGACTAAAAGTTGGTCACCACAGTAGAAGTTGCACTAAATTGTAGCTAAGCATTCATCAGAAATATACATGAGAAATGAAACTTAATATAAGATAACAGAGAAAACAAAACTCATAACTCAGTCTTCATGGAATCAGAAATGTTCGGATTGCTTTGTATTAATTTTTAAAAGGAAGAAAGTCTCTATTACAATTGGCCAAGAAAGGTCCAACCAATATCCTCACTTCAAAATGCATATTTATACAAACTTCTAAACGCTCGAATCTCAATTGTTCCAGAAGTTTTCAGTTACAAAATGGGAAATTTATGCATTTCACTTCTTTGTCTTTGTCCTCCTTCCTGCGGGCAGAACACCTTCCTTTCTTTAATCTTTAGGTTCTAAATATAGAACATGCATACATCCATCATTATTTGACACCAGAAGCCGGTCCTTTCGCATGCTCGGTGCAAGTGATGCACCTCTCCACCAACTGGGCTATCAACATGGAAGGCTCTTCTTGGTCACTCGCTTCAAGAGTGTAACAATTCTTCACTAGCTGTGGTAAACTCTTTCCCACTTGCCAGTCCTCTGTGATGATGGAGCATAATTGTAAACTTGGTTGTACTAGCCATTTGTCCATTTGGGTCATATCAACTTGGCTAATCTGGGATATCTCCACTTATTGCTCCTCCATGTTTTCTTTGATGTCCAACAAATGTTTAGCTATATTGATTTTGCCTAGTGTCCCAACACTACTCTCCTTATCAAGACCTAGCAAACCTTTACTTATTAAAGAGAATGTTTCCTCACAAAAATTCTTTACTTCGTTAGCTCTCCCCCTGCTTTCTGATATGTTCTGCTCCCAAACCTTCATCAAGATATTACCTCTAGTTTGTTCCGCGATGGATAATTTTGAGCTACTGACCGTCTCTATCTTCACTGTAGCTATAACAACGTCTTGGAAAGTGACCTGTGCTGCCCCAGCTTCTCTTTCTCTCGAAGAAATGTTTTCTAATATTTTCTCTATCATCCAAAAATGGTTCTGAATGGTTCTCACCTTTACCAGCAAGTTTTTTTGAGCCATAAGTACCTTATGTCAGATTTCGACGGCCTGTGATCTGAACACTTTTATGTCTACAACCTGTTTCTCGGCCACCTCCAATTTCGACTGCAACTCTATAATCTGTTGCCCCTATTGGCTTACCTGTGTTTGGCTAGTTTAAACCAACTGGCACACCTGCTCGAGGTCGGACCTGAGCTTCTCGATTTCATGTAGGTCGGTTGTTTGGGCTTCCTCAAGGATCTTGCTCACCTCGCCCCTAACATTCTCTTCGGTAGTAGCCACCTTAGCTTCCAATTTACTAATCAGGAGGTTCTTTCATTTCAACTGCGCCTTCAAAGTCCCAACTGAGTACTGATTGGCTGTAGCATAAGCCCCTAGTGTCTTGGCTATCTCCTCTGCAAATTCTCTCTCTTTCATGGCCTTCCCATCTTTCATGATTTTAAATTTTTTAGCTACTACGTCCTCTTTTTGATAAAATCCTTGCCTTACCACGGCCTTTCTTTTGTTGTCAAAGAAAAATTCGTTGGGAGGCAGTTCCTCTACAGAAATAGTTGTCATTTCTTCATTGAAAATCCATCCCGCGTCACGATTCCCCTTTGTGAACTGCAAGGGTGTGATAATAGCAATCGGACTGTCGATTTGCTTGGATGTTTGTTTCGGGGTGACTTTTGTAATTGACTCATTTGGTGCGAGCAAAAGTGAGTCGCCCGATGCCTACAAAGGTATCTCCACTTGGCCTTGGGCCTGCTTTCCTGGCGCGTCCTTTTCTGGGTTTCCTTCCTTCTTTTGGAGGGCTTCGACTCCTAGCTCTGAGGTTCCAGCCTCCTTGGTTTTCCCTTGGTCCTTCTCCCCACTAGGACTCAAGTCCTTTGCACCTTTGGCTCCCGTTTTCTTTGTAACTAGAAGCTCTGGGGCTTCACCCTATAAAATCTGGGGGAGAAAACTCTGTCGATGTTCCCGAAATTTCAAAAATTCAGCCATGTCTCTGGGTGGCAAGGCTTGAATCTGACTTAGGGCTTCAGCGAAGGACCTCGTGCCCTAGAATATTTTTTCATGTGGGGAATCCTTGTGTTCATACCTCTTCAGGCCACAACTTTCCAGGTGATTGCTCACAACCTTACTAAGGTCGTGCTTCTTGAACTCAACATCTACCAGCTTCATTTCTTCCAGAGCCGCAACCTCGACTTTGGTGTGGCAAAAATATAACAAGGAATATGCACCGATACGAATAAGGAAGGGTGGCCATACATTTTTTGATGCTCCTTTGAGCTCCTTGCTTATTCCGCCGAGCACAGACTGTTTGACGATCTCACGACACAATAGCTTATCTGGTAGGAATAGCGGGAGGGCATATGGAGGGACAGAGGTGACGAAAACCCTAATATATGAAAATTCTGCCTCTAGATACCAATCTGCCAATCTGCTTAGGCTGGTCGCGACGCTATCTTATATCTTGGGGGGCGGCTGGCCAAAACTGGCGACATGCAGTGGCACCATTAACTAGTTGAAGATCTCGTAGATGAATTATTTGGCCTTATCCTCCCAAAGCTTTGAGTGGTAGAAATGGATAGGCTCTGTACTAGATGGAGTCCAGCTCTAGCTCATTAGATGGAAATGTGTCATGAAACAAATGGTGTCCATGATGTAGGTAGACATGAAAAAAAAAATTGCTTTCCCACTCACCTTCTGCGTCGATATTCGGTAATTTGACTGGTTAAACTGTATGCCAATAGTTTGGCCCAGTTGAAAGAAACACCTTCAATGACTGTATGAATCAGAGGCACCCACGGGAGGAATAAGTGTGTGGTGTCCTCCCTCCCATACAAGCTACATGCCATCATTGCTATATACCTGAATGGCAGCTCTAAGGAGGAAATTGAATAAATTCCATTACAATCCGCCCTGAATTTTGCGGGGTGTGAAACCCAATCCCTGATCGGATCGGACAAGTTTCTGCCATATTGCTCGCATTCCTTCTCCTTGAAACCTTCCAGAAACTAGGCATTGTACGTGAAGTTTGGTGTGGGTGACAGCTGATACATTGCCTGTAAATGTTCTGGTCTAAAAGTCCCAGTCGTCACCTTCTGCTTGCTGATAATAGTTCTAGTCGAGATATCTACGTGGTCTAGTGCCCATCTGATCATATCATAATAGAGGAGGAGTCGTGGTCTTGGCGCTATTTTGTGCATTTCTGCCTGAATGACGATTTTGTATTTGGTGGCCAAATCATCCTTCTCATCATCGTTGGAATCACCTGAACAATTCACTGATTCAAATTGAAGAATGTCGGAGATGTATGTCCAGGTTTTGACGGTATTAATAATTTGGGGTGAAGTATCAGAAACAACATCGGAGCCCTGACCTGAACTCTCGGCAGCCAACTTGAACGCCTTTCGTGGAGCCATGAAAGAGAATTCTGTATGCAGATCTCTTGTAGTAAGAATTGTAAATACAAACATAAGTTATCCTGATGAAAAAGCTCTGCGCGCAAAATAGAAATAAAATAGAAATAATGAAACAAACCCCTTATCTTAGTCATTTAAACCCCTAGTGTCCTTGTGAACAAAACGGTCAAATCGCTTAAATAAATATTTAGCAGTAAAAGCAAGATCCTACTATCTGTCACCTCATCGTAGTCCAAATAAATTCCATAATTGTTTGACGAGTCGTAGCACGAATCATCACAAAAAACATTTAAAATTACTCCATAGACGATGCGTATTAAAGTTTTCATTGATGCATCGATTAATATTACTTAGCTCCTTTAATTAAGTTTGTTTTATTCTTTAATCCCCCTTTTTAAGCGTTCGCCGTATCGGGAGAATTCACTCCTACCCTTTGAGCCCCCAAAACTCGAAATCGCGATGATGTGATTTAGTTTAAAAAACGTGATTTGACTTAAGCTCTTAATTAATCCATGCTTAATTAATAAAAATCGCGACTTCGCAACTCGGGGCTACGAAGGTATAGTTTTTTGGGAGAGCGATCACCAAGTCGAGAAACCCCGACAGTGCTTAACAAGGGTTTAAAGTGACTTACCCCTTACACTAACCTGGGTAAACTTTTAAAACCGTTTCGTGACTTCGTATATCGGAGTTTGGAAACCTTGCGACTTGTAACTTCCAAAGTGTGATAGCGCGAGGTAATAAAAGTAATAAACTTGCTTAACAGTTAAGCGATGATGACTTAGGACTATAACGACCATCGCTACTTCACATGTCGGGGTATTGAGGCTTTCGGCGGGTAAAGATCATAGAGTAGAAGGCAGCCTGAAAACCAACTTTTGATTGTAAGAATTATATTTCAACCACTTGTAAAAGGCGGCTTCAACATAGGCTCTAACTAGAGATCCCTTCCTCCTACGGGACGGGAAGAACAATAGACCACATGCCTGTATTGGGTAAATGGAGTCATTAGTTTCTTTCTGCGAAACTTGTTTTAGGAAGGGGATACATAAGGAAAAAGAGATTTTGTCTTTACTTCTGAAAAGCTTTTCAAAGTTCAAATGTGTTCTAAACTCAGCTGTAGCCCTTTTGATGATTTTCTCCTTCTTGATACTGAATTCAGGTCTGCTTTAAGATAAGCAAAACAGTCCTAGGAAATTCAACAGATCTTTTGGGTTTTAGCTTGCATCAAACAAAGTAAATTCCGTGCTTTTAATCAGGGAGTCCTGTCTAAACTTGGGATGCAAATCCAGTTTCGAAAAGGTTGATTAGCAGAGTAGAATGAAATTTACGTATGATAGCCTTACAGATATCTGAGGTATTGCTTCATTGCCAACGATCCTGTTCAGTACCCCGGTGAAGTTATCTGGCCCTTTTTACTGAATTTCCTTTCACCACTTTGAATCATAATTGTGCATTTAAATGCTAAGATGAGGGAAATCATTTATGATTTTCCTTTCATCGTCTCCTTGGACTAGATGGGGGCAATAAAATGTGAATTTCCTTTCACCATCTGTCTTATATTTAACTTTTTAATGCATGAAGTGGGGGGAATCAGTTTGTATAAGGCATACCAGGGATGATATCTATGTAATATTCGCAGTGGAGGTCTATCAACTTGCTTTGATTACTTGGGACCAACCTTCTCTTAAATTTCAAAAGACCTTAGCCCGCAGGGAAAATGGGAAAAATTACTTCCAGGGGTCTTCCTTCGAGCAAGCCTCAATCCTTCGAACACTGTTAAAAAACCTAGAAGAGTCAAGATCAACCTATGCATAACTTTATTTAGTAGGAGACTAAGGAGTTATGAGGGTTGGCTTACTTTTTAAGATCTGTCTTCCAGCTTCCAAAGCTAAAACATAACCTCTTCTCCCTTTGTGGGAACCACATAAAGGTGTCTAGTTTTTAAGAAGGTAAATCCGAGCACAGAAAAAGGGCGACAAAGAAAGGTATGGATTTCAAAATATAGAGGTCATGGATCAAACCCGACTCTTGGAACCCTTTCTCGGAGATGCTTTACTCCCTCTGCTTATTTTAATTACCTCTTATCTTTATCTAGGTGAAACTTTTAGGACCCAGAGTAAGAAGTAATTCTTTTAATGACATATTAGGTGAAAACAATATACTTATGAGACCGTCATGGCACTTTAGCGATACTTGTTTGAAAAACAAACATCTCTGGAACTCGTACCTTTGCCTTACCATTTCGTTCTCTTCTAAAATAACGATTTTTTTTTTCTATCACCTGTTTTTGGCGAATTGATTCTCCGATATATGACCGTCTGTTTATTCCTTTCTCTCATTTGGGCTGCAAGCCAGAATCCTGTAAGGGAACAACACGAAGAGTATCAGGGCTATAAAGGAATTGAATGCTTTGAGAATTTCGTATCCCTACTTCTAGAAAAACACTGACCTATTTTATTTGTGATGAAAGTAGAGTTACCATAAGAAAATTGTGAAATAAAAGAAAAACACAAACCGGTATATACAGTGGGAATTTTGGAAACCATTTATTGCATATAGTGTTTTAAATAATGCTCGTTGACAGGGGCGTTGAGGATTTTACTGTCAAAATTCTCTAATAGAAATGATTTTTTCCCTTCAGGAGCTGTGACTTTGAACGGTTCGTACCAGATATGATCAAATTTACCATGTTTTTTCAAGTCTTCCTAACTAGAATCCCATTTCAAAACCAAATCGTCGAGGATAAATTCTTTGTCCTTGGCCTTGCGATCAAATAACGCTTTCATGTTGTCCTGGTATTTCTGCAGCCTTTCGTCCACTTCCGCCCTGTGCTGTTGAACTTCAATCAGTTGTTCTATTCTTCTCATGACATGATTTGGTTCTTCTTTCTCATCTTGCCAAAGTTTCATTACGGGAAGTGCTAGATTTATAGGTAATACTACGTCGGTCCCCTATACCATTTGGAAAGGAGAAATGTCGATAGATTTTTTTGCACCTGTCTGATTCGCCCACACAACGTATTTCAAATGCACATGCCAAGATTTTTTGTTTCTGCTCAACACTTTATTAATTATAGCGATTAGAATCTTGTTTGAAGACTTGGCTAGCCCATTTCCTTGGGGGTAATATTTCGTGGAATGATCGAGCACGATATTGTACTTTTGGCAAAAGCTCACCGTAGCCATAGATTTAAATGCCTGGGCATTATCTGTGACTATCTTTCGGGGGCAGCCGAATCTAGACAAAATGTTCTCTTCTAGGAAATCCATTACCACCGAATCCGTTGCCTTTCTAGTTGGAATAGCCTCCACCCATTTGGTGAAGTAATCTGTAGCAGTCAAGATCCATTTACGTTGAGCGCTAGAATGAGGGTTAATTTCGCCTATAAAATCTAGTCCCCATTGTTGAGAAGGGGCTTCCGTTTTGACCAGAACCAATGGTAGCGCTGGGAGTTTGTGCTTGCCTGCGAACAATTGGCAAGGGTTACAGACTATGACTTTGGCGTTGACGTCTGGGAATAGTTTGGGCCAATAATATCCTACCCTCAGGATGTTATAAGCCGTTGCCCTCCAGGCATGATGTCCTCCGCACACTCGTTCGTGAAATTCGTTTATGACCTTCTCTGTTTATGATTCAACTAAACAAACCAACAGGAAGCCTAGTGGGTCTTTCCAATACAATTGGCTTTTGAATATACAGTACTTCACCGCATGCATCTTTAGTGTCATGGATTTAGATGGGGATAAGTCACTCAGGCATTTTAAGGTCAGCAGGTAGGACACTATGTCTCTATACCAATCTGATGAGGCAAACTTCTCTTCGATTCTGATGGAATTTATTTGTTCATGGAGCTCGTTCATGTCCACACACTCTTCACATCCCTGTAGGCCATTTATCCCGAGGGCTCTAAAATTGGATTCAGCTAAGAGCTTAGCCAAACCTTGTCCCTTTACTAGTCTTGTCGGTTTTATCTCCAGGTCAAATTCTTGAATTTTAGCAAGCCACCGTCCCCTTTTCCCATCACTATTGGACTGAACCAAAATGTCTTTTATGGAACTGGTGGGTACGTACGCAATTACCTTAGAATGTAACACGTATGTTCTGAAAGCCTTTAACGCCTTCACCAAAGCATATGCTTGCTTTTCCATTATATCTTATCTGAGTTCAACGTCTCTAAGACTTTTACTAAAAAAGGCTATTGGTTGCTCGAAACCTTCTTCATTTTTCTGGAGGAGTACTGCGGCAAGTGTGTGTTCGGAGTCGAATGAGAAAATAAAGAAATCTTTTAGATAATCAGGGCTTTCCAATACGGGTGCCTCGCTTATAACCTTCTTGATGCGTGCAAACGATGCTTTGGCTTCTGCTGTCCATTTCACTTCGTTGTTCTTATTTAGCATATCTTTGATCAACTTCACGATTTCAGCAAAGTTTGGGATAAATCTCCTCAAAAAAATCAATTTTCCTAAGAATGACTGAATCTCTTTTACATTCCTAGGGATATTTATTGTGTTTATAGTTTCAACTCTTTTAGGATCAATTTTAATTCCATCTCGAGACATAATATGGCCCAAGAGTTTACCTTCTTGCATAGGAAAGTGATACTTTTTGGGGTTTAAGGACAAACCAAACCTGCGACATTTCTCAAACGTATGCTTGAGATGTATCAGATGATCTTCATCAGATTTAGAAAAAACGGTCAAATCATCAAGATAGATAACCACGAATTTGTCCCTTTCCTCAATGAAAGCGATATCCATAGCATGTTGGAAAGTAGCACCTGCATTCATTAAACCAAAAGGCATCTTGTCATACATAAATGTAACCAAGGGGTGGTGAAGGCTGTTTTTTCTTTATCATGCTCGTTGACAGCAATTTGATTGTACCCAGAAAACCCATCGATCATTGACATCCTATTTGCCCCAACTACTTTTTCTAAAATGTGATCCATTTTGGGTAGGGGGTAATTATCTTTGAGGGAGGATTTATTTAGATTTCTAAAATCAACACACAATCTGATCTCCCCACTTTTCTTTCTAACCGAGACCAGGTTTGCTACGCAGTCAGAGTATCTCAGTGGTATGATTATTTTTGCGTCCAGGAGCTTCTTGACTTCCCTTTCGACCACGACCAATAAAATAGTATTAATTTGTCTGAGTTTTTTTCTAAAAGGTTTGACACCAGGCTTTAGGGGTATCTTGTGTTCAATCACAACGGTGTCATAGGTCCTCATCTCTTCGTACAACCAAGTGAAAATGTCTTTATACTGCTCGAGTAGATCAACATATTTACTCTTTGTTTCAGGAGGGAGATACTTTGATATTTTTACTATCCTAGGCTCCTCTTTGGTTCCTATGTCACAGTCTTCAACCTCTTCTGGTTGGGGTTGAAAACTAGATTTTAAGGGCATATCATTTTGGTCGAACAGTATCTCCAGAGGGATTAGTCCCGTTGGAATCTGATTGTTCTTTAAAACTAACATGCGATGATTAGCGATCTTTTCCCGTAACCCGTGAGGATCCTCTCCCTCTTGCATGATCCATGTGTGGTCGTTTTGGTTTTCTTGGTCAATGTGAGTTTCAGTGAAGTCGTCCACGATTTTGAGGAACTTCTTGATTTGTTCATCATCCTCAAACACTTGCCAGTGTTAGATGTTGTTTGGTATGGAAGGTTTGTTCCTCACCTCTATGTGGTACCTTAGTTTGAAAGTTGTAGGGGGGGGGAAACGTTGAGGCTTCTTTGTCTAATGAATCGACTTATAGGTTTTTAGTGCGCAGGATGAAATGAACATTTACCGACGAGAAGAAATTTTCTGTTAAATCGCAGGCACAATTCCTGTAAGATCTCAATCTTGGGTGTTTGTTCTGGTATTTCTAATTTATCTGTTTCACTATCAACTCTGCGTCTCCGTATACTTCCAAGTTTTTTATGTTCAGCTTCCTAGAAGCTTTCGACCCTAAGAATAGGGCCTCGTACTCACATACGTTATTGGTGTAGTCTATATCCCACTGAAGCCTGTAAGAGAAAGGAATAACAAATTCATTTTCAGGTGCTACAAACAGTACCTCTGCACCTGCTCCTTCATATGACAAGGCACCGTAAAAAAACATTTTCCAAATTCCAGTGCTATACATATCACGTCTATCTTTCCTGATTCATTTTCATCTATGTAATTGTCTTCTATACAACTATTTACACCATGATCAAAATACAAAATACAATTCCCTAGATCTTGATCGGCAACATAAGTAGGATAATTGTTAGGATTCTGTGGGTCGCTCACTGTGTATGCTAACCTCGTTTCCCTGTATAGCCAAGTAAATTGTCCACCAAACACAGGAATCGTGGTGTAAGTCATGTCTAGTTGAAGAGACCCCCCAAGTTTGGCTCCCCACAATCTAGATAGTAGCAAGCCATACTTCAGAGGTATATCGGCGATAACTACATCCATTAGGACGCTTTTCACTGGAACCTGTGAAAGAGTGACTACTAAATATTTTATCATACCCATGCACTTATCTCTTCTTGAATCGAAAGAGCAGAGATCTCCATAAGGCCTGGTGATCTCGAGGCCTAGTCTGTCCATAATAGACTTGGGCATCACATTATGTGAGGCTCCAGAGTCTAGCATGCAGTTATGCAACAGTCGATCATGCATATTCAGGGTAATATAAAAGGGAGCGACGATGTCTCTGGCACCCTCGAAATGTGAACCAAAAGTGATATTAGCCTTATCATCTTCCAAGATTATCATGTCAGAGTGACTTTCTAGATCCGAAAAACCTATCATTTTGGTTATCTCCTTTAGATACATAGGATTCTTTGCTAATTCGACCAGAGGGATTGGTATTTTGATCTTATTTATCTCATTTTCAAGTATGAAACCTCCCCCACCTTTGTCTGTTTCTTTGGTTGAAACCTCAGACTCCTTCTTTTCTAACTTATTTGTTTGTGCTGATTGATTTTCCATGATTTTATTTACCAGTATACGTGTTTCAGTTGTCTTAGCATTTTTTGCGTGGGTCTCACCTTCCTTTACTTTGGGATTCTATGAATCTACCTCTTTTATTTTGCTATTAGGTATCTCGGTATCCTTTAGGGCAGGCTCATAAATTTCGCCTCTAGGAATAATTTTCTTGGGTTGAGGAGTCGACACAGGTTTTTTTTTAGGCCTCGGGTTGTACTTATGTTGGACCTCAGCCATTATTGAATCGGTCGTTTCTTGATAGACAAAAACATCAATGTTGTTTATGTCGTCATCTTTATGTGAAGGTTTCTCTGTGTTCAAGGAATTATCGTAATCTTCTTTAGTTAAATGAGGTTGTGTGTAATTTTCACCCAAATTGTTTACATCTTCTTCCAGATTCTCGAAATCTTGCAGGTCATTTCCTCCTATAAAATTTTCATTTTTTAAAGGAGTTTGAATTTTCTCTTCTTCGTTTTTAGTCTGTCTTTGTTGATTTTGAGGGTTGGGGTTTCTTCTGAATTCCCTTTTAATGAAAAGATCTGCCTTAGATTGATCTAGCTCCATTATGGAAATCTTATTTGATAGCTCTTTAATTATCCTAGCCATATCATCCATTTTATCATCTGAGGATCTACTAGGCCTTGAGGGTCCTGCTTGTTCCCTGAAACGTTTGGTTTCTCGGTTTCCTGTTTCTATTTTTGTTTTTAATTTTCCCGAAGCCATCATGTTAGATTCAATCTCTACAACGTCATCTTGCATTCGGGTCAGGGTAGCCCCTCTCCTTTCTCTCAACAGAAGTGCGAAATCGAGTTCGAAGGCTCCCGCAAAGGTTACCTTGGCCGCAGGTTGGGATGGTTTAACTTTGACTGGGATCTTATTATATAACTTGTTAAACCTTTGAATGAATTCCATAATAGCTTTTGAATTTTTTTTCTTTAAAGACCCGAACTTGGTCAAATAGTACAAATGGTATTTTCTTTCGCCCCTTTGTCTAAGAAAAGAGTCTTCTAGGGCATCATAGGATAATATCGAACCTGCGAGTAGAATTTGAAACCAGGCTTGTACCTGTCCCTCGAAAGTCTAAACTAATAACCTCGAATATACGTCTTCGTGTTCGAGACCTAGGATATCTGCGAACTAATCAAAGAAATTTATATGTTCTGTCGTGGTCAGGTCCCCTTCCCCTCTAAATTTAGGTAATTTTTTTCATGTAGTTTTCAGGAAGGTCGTGAAGAGGGACAGGCAGGACCAGAGGTTCATATCTGGCAGCTACTTTAGTGAAAACTCTAGGAGGCGGGGGTATCCGTTGCCCCCCCCCCCTCCTCTTGGAGCCCCTCCACCTCCTCCTCCCAAAACCCCTCCACCTCCCCCTCCGACGGTCGCCATTGATACTATTGGACAGGAAAACGATGCGTTATACAGAGGGTTCTGGAACACTAAAAGTGAATCTTTAGCTTCTTCAAGAGATGAGAAAGCTGAAGAAGGGTGAAAAGAGATGCGAGGACTTGGTTCCTCAGATTTGCAAGAGATGTAATTAGGGGAACCCGCAGACGTAGAATCTGAGTCTATGGTATAATCCTCGAGGCTCAGTGAGGTCAGGAAATCTAACCAAAGAGTCGGTGGGATATCGATTGCTGTTAAATTTACTGAGGGATTTTCACCTTTATGTACGCCGGAAGTTGTCAGATGAATTTCATTTTTAATTTCGGGGAGAGCTAAAGTTGGGTTGAGGGTTTTAGGGGGGGATTCGTGTGAAGTTAGAGGTTCAAAATGAGTCTTATCTTTGGTTTGTGTGTACCTAAGCTGGTAGACCGCAGTGGTTGGCTTAAGGGAACCTCTTGTTTTCAGTATTTTTTCGGGATAAGAAATGGGCGTGGTCTGTTTACCATCCGAGTTTTGTCTGGTGTTCCTTCGACCGGATGCCAGCTTACTTAAACGTGGAGTCACCAAGTGAATGATAAAAGAAAAATCCTTTAGAAGGTGTTCACCCTTTGTTCACCATCAAAGGGTAAAAACTTGCAAAAATGTCGTTCTCCCAGGAAAAAGGTTTCGTAACTTTGGTCCCCCGACAATGGTGCCAGAAAGATGTTGTTCCAGAGTCTGTACTTAAGGCTAAAAATTACAGGGACTAGGAATCCAAAAGTGAGTAAAATATAAAAACGGGAAAAATCAACCTTCGGGAAAAGGAAGCTAAGGTTGCTTTCTAAGTTGTCTCTGTCTCGCTTCCAAACGTTCCTGGATGCTTATACCCCGTTCAATTGCAGCCCATGAACGTTCGAGATTGACCCGGGTGATGGCGGTTTTAAGTATGGTGTCAAATAGGTTCAAAGAGATGTTGGCTTGATCTGATAGGTCAGGTTCAATGTTGGGCTGTCTTGCAAAGGGCACAGTCATGGAGGAACAAAAAATGAAAAGAAAGTTCGAGGTTTAAAATGCCACTTCAAATTTTTTTTTAACCGTATAAAAGAGAACTTTTGAAATCTGATGTTAAGGATAGAACACAAACCAAAGGCCTTCTCCTGTAACTGAGTTGATTTTTTAAAGAATCATGTATGAAATGTGAGAAAACATTAAGCAGTCGACAATGCGAGGCTCCTATCAAGGGAGAATCTCGCCCTCTACACAGAAGAAGAAAAAGGCAAGAAGTAATCTGATGAAGCATAAAATATAGAGATCTAAAAAGTTCACAGGTCTTGTAACTGCTGATAGTAGATACAAAGGAAAAACTGCAATCGATTAGATGACTAAAAGTTGGTCACCACAGTAGAAGTTGCACTAAATTGTAGCTAATAATTCATCAGATATATATATGAGAAATGAATCTTAATATAAGATAAGAATCTTAATATAAGATAACAGAGAAAACAAAACTCATAACTCAGTCTTCACGGAATCAGGAATATTCGGATTGCTTTGTATTAATTTTCAAAAGGAAGAAAGTCTCTATTACAATCAACCAAGAAAGGTATAGCCAATATTCTCACTTCAAAATGCATATTTATACAAACTTCTAAACGCTCAAATCTCAATCGTTCCAGAAGTTTTCGGTTACAAAATGGGAAATTTATGCATTTTACTTCTTTGTCTTTGTCCTCATTCCTTCAGTCAGAGAACCTTCCTCTCTTTACTCTTTGGGTTATAAAAATAGAACAGGCAGACATCTATCATTATTTGACACCAGAATCCTGCCCTTTCGCCTGATCGGTGCAAATGATGCACCTCTCTACCAATAGGGCTATCAACCTGGAAGGCTTTGCTTGGTCGCTTGCTTCAAGAGTGTAACAATTCTTCGCCAGCTGTGGTAAACTCTTTCCCACTTGTCGGTCCTCTGTGATGATGGAGCATAATTGTAAACTTGGTTGTACTAGCCATTTGTCCATTTGGGTCATATCAACCTGGCTAATCTGGGATATCTCCACTTGTTGCTCCTCCATGTTTTCTTTGATGTCCAACAAATGTTTAGCTATATTGATTTTTCCCAGTGTCCCAACACTGCTCTCCTTATCAAGATCTAGCAAACCTTTACTTATTAAAGAGAACGTTTCCTCACAAAAATTCTTTACTTCGTTAGCTCTCCCCCTGCTTTCTGATATGTTCTTCTCCGGGACCTTTAGCAGGATATTACCTCTGGTTTGTTCCGCGATGGATAATTTTGAGCTACTGACCGTCTCTATCTTCGCTGTAGCTATAACAACATCTTGGAAAGCAACCCGTGCTGCCTCGACTTCTCTTTCTCTCGAAGAAATGTTTTCTAATATTTGCTCTATCATTCGGAAATGGTTTTGAATGGTTCTCACCTTTACCAACAAGTTTTGTTGAGCCGTAAGTACCTTATGTCAGATTTCAGCGGCCTGCAATATGAAGACTTTTATGTCTACAACCTGTTTCTCGACCACCTCCAATTTCAACTGCAACTCTATAATCTGTTGCTCCTGCTGGCTTACCTGTGTTTGGCTAGTTTGCGCTAACCAGTGTGCCTGCTCGAGGTCGGACTTGAGCTTCTCGATTTCACGCAGGTCGGGTTTTCAGGCTTCCTCAAGGCTGCTGCTCACCTCGTCCCTGACATTCGCTTCGGCAATAGCCACCTTAGCTTCCAATTTCTGATCAGGAGGTTATTTCATTTCAACTGGGCCGTCAAAGTCCCAACTGAGTACTAATTGGTTGTAGCATAAGCCCCTAGTGTCCCGACTATCTCCTCTGCAAATTCTCCCTCTTTTGCAGCCTTCCTATCTGTCATGATTTTAAAATTTTTAGCTACTACGCCCTCTTTTTGATAAAATCCTTGCCTTACCACGACCTTTCTTTTCTTGTCAAAGAAAAATTCGTTGGGAGGCATCTCCTCTACAGAAATAGGTGTCAGTTATTCATTGAAAATCCATCCCGCATCAGGATTCCCCTTTGTGAACTGCAAGGGTGTGACAATAGCAATCAGACTGTCGATTTGCTTGGATGTTTGTTTTGGGGTGACTTCTGTAACCGGCTCGTTTGGCATGAGTGAAAGTGAGTTGCCCGATCCTTTCGAAGGTATCTCCTCTTGGCCTTGGGCCTGCTTGCATGGCGCTTCCTTTTTGGGGTTTCCTTCCTACTTCTGGGGGACTTCGTCTCCTAGATCTGAGGTTCCAGCCTCCTTGGTTTTCCCTTGGTCCTTCTCCCCACTAGGACTCGAGTCCTTTGCACCTTTGGCTCCCATCTGCTTTGTAACTGGAAGCTCTGGGGCTTCACCCTGTAAAATCTGGGGGAGACAACTCTGTCGGTGTTCCTAAAATTTAAAAAATTCGACCATGTCTTTGGGTGGCAAGGCTTGAATCCGAATTAGGAGTTCAACGAAGGACCTCGCGCCTCGAAATATTTCGTCATGTGGGGAATCCTCGTGTTCATACCTCTTCAGCCCACAACTTGCCAGGTGATTGCTCACAACCTTACTAAGGTCGTGCTTCTTGAACTCAATATCTACCAGCTTCATTTCTTCTAGATCTGTAGCCTCAGCTTTGGCGTGGCCAAAATCTAACAAGGAATATGCACCAATACGAATAGGGAAGGGTGGCCATACCTTTTTTGATACTCCTTTGAGCTCCTTGCTTATTCTCCGAGCACAGACTGTCTGACGATCTCACGGCACAATATATTATCTGGCAGGAATAGCGGGAGGGCATATGGAGGGACAGAGGTGCCAAAAACTATGATATATGAAAATTCCGCCTCTAGATACCAATCTGCCACGCTGCTTAGGTTGGTCGCGATGCTATCTAATATCCTAGGAGGCGGCTGGCCAAAAATGGTGACATGCAGTGGCACCATTACCCAGTTGAAGATCTCATAGATGAATTCTTTGGCCTTATCCTCCTAAAGCTTCAAGAGGTAGACATGGATAGGCTTTGTACTAGATGGGGTCCAGCTCCAACTCATTAGATGGAAAGGCGTCATGAAACAAATGGCATCCATGATGTAGGCAGACATGAAAAACGAAGTTGCTTTCCCACTTGCCTTCTGCGCTCGATATTCGGTAATTTGACTGGTTAAACTGTATGCCAATAGTTTGGCCCAGTCGAAAGAAATACCTTCAATGACTGTATGAATCAGAGGCACCCACGGGAGGAAAAAGTTTGTGGTGTCCTTCCTCCCATACAAGCTACATGCCATCATTGCTATATACCTGAATGGCGGCTCTAAAGAGAAAATTGAATAAATTCCATTACAATCCACCCTGAATTTTGCGGGGCACGAAACCCAATCCCTGATCGGATCGAAAAAGTTTTTTCCATATTTCTCGCATTCCTTCTCCTTGAAACCTTCCAGAAACTCGACATTGTATGTGAAGTTTGGTGTGGGTGACAACTGATACATTGCCTACAAATGTTCTGGTCTAAAATTCCCAATCGCCACCTTCTGCTCGCTGATAATAGTTTTGATCGGGATATCCACATGGTCTAGCACCCATCTGATCATATCATAATAGGGGAGGAGCCGTGGTCTTGCCGCTATTTTGTGCATTTCTGCCTGAATGACGATTTTGTATTTGGTGGCCAAATCATCCTTCTCATCATCGCTGGAATCATGTAAACAATTCACTGATTCAGATTGAAGAATGTCAGAGATGTATGTCCAGGTTTTGATGGTATTAATACTTTGAGGTGAAGTGTCAGAAATAGCATCGGAGCCCTGACCTGAACTCTCCGCAACCGCCTTGAACGCCTTTCGTGGAGCCATGAAAGAGAATTTTGTACACAGATCTCCTGTAGTAAGAATTGTAAATACATACATAAGTTATCCTGATGAAAAAGCTTTGTGCGCAAAATAGAAATAAAATTCAAATAATGAAACAAACCCCTTATCTTAGTCATTTAAACCCCTAGTGTCCTTGCGAACAAAACGGTCAAATCGCTTAAAGAAATATTTAGCAGTAAAAGCGAGATCCTACTATCTGTCACCTCGCCGTAGTCCAAATAAATGCCATAATTGTTTGACGAGTCGTAGCACGAATCAACACAAAAAACATTTAAAATTACTCCGCAGATGGTGCGTATTAAAGTTTTCATTGATGCATCGATTAATCCTTCTTAGCTCCTTTAATTAAGTTTGTTTTAGTCTTTAATCCCCCCCTTTTGGCATTCGTCGTATTGAGAGAATTCACTCCTACCCTTTGAGCCCTCAAAACCCAAAATCGCGATGATGCGATTTAGTTTAAAAAACATGATCTGACTTAAGCTCTTAATTAACCCATGCTTAATTAATAAAAATCGCGACTTTGCGACTTGGGGCTACGAAGGTATAGTTTTTCGGGAGAGTGATCACTGAGTCACGAAACCTCGACAGTGCTTAACTAGGGTTTAAAGTGACTTACCCCTGACACTAACTTGGGTAAACTTTTAAAACCATTTCGCAACTTCACATATCAGAGTTTGGAAACCTTACGACTTGTAAATCCCGAAGCGCGATAGCGCGAGGTAATAAAAGTAATAAACTTGCTTAACGGTTAAGCGACTTCGCATGTCAAGGTATTGAGGCTTTCGGCGGGTAAAGATCATAGAGTAAAAGGCAGTATGAAAACCAACTTTTGATTGTAAGAATTATATTACAACCACTTGTAAAAGGCGGCTTCAACAACAATAATATCCAAGACAAAACTTCTCATGCCTTCAACTCCTATTTATACTAAATATGTCTATCAAAAGAACAATATAGAGGAAGATCCTTCTAGAAGTGGAAGCTTCTATTAGGTCTTCTTACATTGGACTTATTCTTCCTTATTGCTAGGCCTTATTAATATTGACCTTTATTACAAGGAAATATATTATTCTACCTATGTGAGGGGTTAGGTCCCTAACATGGTGAATTGTAGTTAAATATATAACCAATTTAATATTTTTTTTTCTAACAATGACCTCTGGCCAGGATTCTCAACCTCTCCCAAGGATGATGTACCTCTGCCCAAGATTCTCTACCCGTGCCTTTGCCATTGGTGCTACTTCAATGGATTATGGGTAAATGGAGCTATTGATGTCCACTCATTTATTCTTACTTTTAACGAGTACAACTTTTAACTCGGCGACAATCTTACATGGTGTCCTTTCAATGTTTTCATTTTCTCGGCTTCCTACTAGCCGCCTGTCTACGTGGTTATTGATCCCCTCGATTGTATGGTTGTGCATCGTAAGCTCTTAGGAGTTGGTCCATTTCTTTTTGACCCGACATGGCTTTGGCACATTTTATTGTCTACCAAGGGTTGAATTTTTTTTATGAATATTTTTAAATTAAATAAAAATTTTAAACTTATTTTAATCTTCTTTTTTTTTTAAATTATTATTGACATTTCTCTAAGTTAGACAGTGGAACCTTGAAGTGAATAACACAAGTTTGAAAAGATTTTATTACAACAATTTCGAGGTTGAGGGCAATTCCTGGAAATTTTGTGATACACGTTAAGAGGATACTCTTTATTAAAATCGTGTCACCTTTGTGCATTCAATAGTGGCAAGCCCATGTGGTCTCTCGTTGTTTTTAATCTAGAATATCATTTCTTTAATGTGGTTTTTAATCCAAAATGTATCTTCTATAATGTGGCTTCTTATATAAAACTTAGTGAAATTCA
>ML777761.1:2819103-2855201 GCA_009831015.1 Picea engelmannii | reverse complement strand
TGAAGATGGAAAAGATACACACTAGCCAGAATCCTGCAGACATGTTAACAAAGGGAGTAACTAGGGAGAAACTGAGTTCTTGCTCAGTTTCAGTTGGTCTTCAAGAATGAAGATGAAGATGAGAAATTTTCCAGGTCCAAGAAAGTTTAGAGTGCAACATATACAACAACAATGGAGTTGTTGAGATCAGTCTCCAAGTGGGAGATTGTTGGTTGTGGAGCTTGATTATCTTCCTGATTTATAGGTCTTTTACTTTCAGCCGTGTTTATACCCCATGAAATATTTACACCCCAGAAGTATGTACACTCTTCCACGCGGGGGAGTGCAGAGGTGGGGTACCCCCTCTGCGGGGTCCGGGGGGCCTATCCCCCCGGCTGGGGGAAAGTGGGCCCCCAGCGGGGGTTCGGGGGCGAAGCCCCAGAAGCAAAAATTGCCTTATAAAAGTATATTGTAATTTCATTGTAAATCTGGACCGTTCATTATAAGGTCGCAGATCTAATGGTAGAGATTATGTTAGGATTTTTTGCCCTAGAAGGCAACCCTCTTTTATGAGGGAAATGTATTGCGGCTATGATTGATGGCAAATATTGTATTCTGAGAGAGGAGTCTGTGAGAGAAAGAAGAGGAAGTTACAATGGGTTTTGCTGTAGGTTGTATCCCTTCATTTGCTAGATAATAATAAAGGAAGGACCTGGCAATTTCTCTGGTGGATGTAGCCCACACTGGGTGAACCACGTAAATCTGTGTCTCTCTTGTATTGCATGTCTTCTGTGTTTTGTTTCTGCATTTGTTTTATTTTATTGCTCCGCGGTCCTGTTTTTCTAACACTTGTTTGCATTTGTTTGCTGATTAGTGATCCATTGAGTTGGGTTGTACACCCAACATATCTAATCAGATTTGGTAGTGTTGCTTGTTTGTTTGCATTTGGTTGAGTTTCCTTGTGCAATTTTTACATCACTAGATCCCTTTCCTTGTGAGTTTTTGGGTTGTGATTCCATAGAGACATTGGAGTGTGCCTTGAAACAACACTAACAATTTACTACAACTCTTACTTTCTGATTTGATGATTTTCAATTTGTAGATTGTTTTTCTTGCATATATTAAGAAATTTTTTTCATTTTCATTGAAAAAACAAAAAAGACAAATTTGCATGCACAAATCTTTTGAGCATTAAAGACAAAGAGCATTCATATGTTTGGTTTTTAGATCTTGTTAATATTTTGGTTTTGGATTGTCTTGCATGGTTGCTTAGTGATTATGAGGTTGCATTGTCAAATTTGAAAAGAAAAAATCCTCTTTCCCTCCTATAGCTAGAATTCATTGAATTGAACGATTTTCATTAGCATCTTTGCATTGCTTTGGTTGGGTCAAGAAGTTACAACACCACTAAAGTTTCATCCATCTCCCTTTGAATTAAACAACAAATATAAAAAAGAATTTTTAACTTAAAATCAACTAGATTCTTTTCTTTACTAGCAAACCAACATTAGATAGGTTTAGGGCCTTGGACCAGGATTGGAGAGTGAACTCTCCAAGGCCACCAAACGAAAACTAGAGTCACTAAAGAGTGTAAAATCCATTTTTCAACTAGTGTGTCGAGAATATTCTCTAACACGAGAGTTAAGAATGAGGTTGCATTGGGGAAAGTAGGGTGATTACTCCTTTTTCTTGTTTTGTTGTTTGCAATATTGTTTCAACAACTATATATACGAGGGTTTCATTAGTGCCAACACCTCCCTATGAGGTAGCACTTTCGAGGCTTTGGGCATAGTTACCCTTCATTTACATGTGGTCAGACCAAAAACTATTCACCCAGTCATTGATTTTGAGGTGGTAGTGTTATTGACCACTCCTAGGTAGCTACAGAGGTGACTGTAGGTGGAAATTACCTATAGGATACAGGGTAGATGTTTGTTCTCGGTCTCAGTTCCCCTGGAGGGTTACCACATTAATAAAGGGTACTTGCAACGATCATGGTTGTTTCACTGAGTTCATCGTAACTTCTCCTCATACCTTCTCTAGCCAATCTTGTGGGGACTTCATCTCCCCTAGAGGGTTGGTTTTCAAAATCCCCCCTGAGCCATTGGTTTTCTTGTTGTTGTCCTACATTTTTTATGGGTGTGTTCTTTGGTTTCAAGTTTATGTTGGCCTTAGGTTGAATTGTGTTTTTATTTTCACATAATTATATTCACCATGGTTGAATCACTATGTTGGTCTCGTCGACTATGAGGACTTGAGCCCATCACAAAGTTACAACCAACTCTTAGGCGGCACGCTATAGGTGACCGTGAATTCGAAGAGTCTAATCTCTAGTTTGAGGAGTGTGGGTTTGTTGAAGTGGAAGTGATTGACAAAAGTATTCCCTCCAACTTTAGTCCTCATTTGACTAATTTAGATATGCCCATACTAGTCTAGGTTAGGGAGTCCTTTAGTGAACCTTTTTCTTTGTTTACCAAACCTCACACCATGTTCGACCTTAGTTTTTCACCTAGTGTGGCTGAGCCATCGAGCCCATCCACAAGTATGACTGGGGACATCCATTTGATGTCCACCTTTCCATCCTTGAGTACCATTTTACCATGTCATTAGGCCCCTCTATTTGGGGGGCACTGATTGTGTCCTCTTTTCATTTCGCCCACATACCTATCATTCCTATGCCTATCCTATCCATTACAATGCCCATGTCTTGATTCCCTTCTAGTGGGGGGCCAAGCCTTGGTTTAAACATGGGGAGTGGAATTCCTTCCACCTCCACCATTCCTATGAGCGGCCTAGTAACATCGAGTGCTAATTTTCTTGTCAGGTGGAACATTCCTAGTGGTTTTGGGACTGTCCCTAGTCAGTGTGGTGGTAGTAATGCGTTTGGAGGATTTAGTTTCCATGGGTTAGCACCCCTTTCAATAGGGGGGAATTTTCACAATGGGGTGGCTATCCATTCATCCATACACTCGATCCTGGGGGCTTCTTCCCTAGGGATAGTTTTGGAAATAATTTTCCTATAGGGTTTATGCCAACCTATGGGGGAATGTCTAATCCTAAGAGTAGTCATGCTCTTGGGAGTTCCTCCATTCCTGGGGGGAATTAACTTTCTGGAGCATTGAATCCTTATAGAAGCATGAATACGGGGGAACCACAAGGTTCATCTGGGACTTCATGAGCTTCACCCTCATCCCAATATTCATTTACTAACGCATCATTTCCCTTCTTGGCAATGTTAGACTTACCCAATTTTTTGCATCTCACAAATTACCCCATTTCCCATGACCCTTCATGGCTGATGATACTTGTTGAGCTCTTGTCAAACATCATGACGAAATTTAATGGAAAGTCCGGAGAATACCCCTCCATACACATAATGACATATCATTTGTGGTGTTAATTCAACTCCTTGATGGATGATAGTATAATGTTGTGTCTTTTCCAGAGATCCCTGACTGGAAGTGATGCCAAATGATATATTGAACTAAAGGATGCTTCCTCCAATAGATTTAATGACTTGGCGATGGAATTTATAACACATTACCAATTTCCCATTCGATATGAGATAGGAACAAAGCTCTTGACATCACTGTGTCAAGATACTTCCACCCACATTTACGATCATATAAATGAGTGGAGGTGAAGCAATAAGACGATTAAGATCCATATTCTAGATCAACTCTTGATGGAGTGGTTCACGAAGTCTCTCTTACCACCCATTGCCAAGGATGTAACTATGGATGGGAATACTACCAAAGAGAAAGCCATATTTTGTTCCTGTTATCGTGCAGTTTGTAGCAAGGATAAAAGGCTTGAGGTTTGAAGGTCAAAATGGTGTAACAGGAACCAATCCCACCCAATGTCACCACAATGGAATGGTTCTTTATCTTTAGGGAGGTAAGGCCCAGGGGAGACATCCCCGGTGACCCGAGGTTTTGAGAAGGCAAAGGATAATAAGGTAAAGAATGGTTTTCCCCCTCACAAGTCACCACCAAGCAGATAGTCCGACTAAATAGCCAATAATAAAGTATAACCAAAACAAAGATGCACCTGCCTGAGACAAAGAAACAATGAAACTGATATATGCAAGATGCTCAATTGGTTAGTACTTGATGTAAATCAACGACTATCTGATACACTTGCAAGGAATTTGATAATGAATGTGGACGAAGTCAATATTTATAAAATATAAATGGTAATTAAGTCACTTCTTCAACAAATGTTAAAATGATGTGGCATTCAATATGATAAATCAATACTTCATTCAATAAAAGACTATAACCACCATTCAATTTCTCACAAAGAAGACACTAGCTGCACCAATGAAGTTATAGCTAAAGATGACGACAACATATAGAGTTAGAATGTTAGTTTTAGGCTAGGGTTAGTGAAGTTAGGATTTTGAGAGTTGTTTGTGATCAAGTTCACTTCAACGCATGAGGTCTTTAGATCAGTTCCTTAGGGTTAATGGAGTCAAATAGTGAAGGACGCAAGAGCTAAAGGAGGCAAAGGTAAAAACGACTAAGGACTAGAGGGAGAAGCTTTGAGGTATTGCTAAGGCAAGGCCTCAAATTCAAAACCATAGGGGAGAGAGGCTCACCTTGGTGTAGGAGAAATAGGCCTCGGTGCTCTCTCCTCCTTCCTTAACTCAATGGAAATCACAACTAGCTGAAAATGAAGTATAAAACCAAGACAAGAAGGTTTCATGAAGCAAAGTGTTGCTATAGCAAGGCTCTACCAGCAAACCCTAGAAAAATTGGCCCAAAGTGTAGAAAACCTAGGGTTTAAGGCGTCTCCCTCTTCTTAGCTTATAAAAGGTATGACTAGCAAAAAATGAAGAGAGAATGAGAGTGTAGCAACTACTAGGCTCTCTCATTCTTCAATCAATGGCTGGAAATTCTCTCAATGGGGACATGAGACAAGGACCTACTTGTGTTCTTGTCACCTAGGTTTTTGTTCAGTAAAATTATAAACATATGCAAGAAATAAAACTAAAACCATTCATTGAAGAAGTTTTGCAGAAAAAATACTTACATATCACCAAGAAAAAGCATTGCAAACCCTAGTTGTAACACCTTCCATTAAAGAGAAATGCCAAACAATGCCAATAAATCCTCCTTCAACAAGTGCGCATCACTAAATCAACCAATAACCCAAGAGAGGGCACAAATTTCAGACCTCACTAATGAGTGAGTGAGTTGTGATGAAAAAATGAAGGTGAAAATCCTTCATTTATACAGTATTATGACCTAAATTTACATTTTAGGTCATGTAAAAGGCTGACAAGGCCAAAATACTAAAATCATACTATTTTACATTAAATTGTCAAATTAAAACCGTAATCAAGATGAAAGTAGATAACAAGCCCCTCCAAGGGAGACGTTAGCCCATTCTAGGGCAAATGGAGCACCCTGGAGAAAAACGTTAGCCCTCCTTGGGCTTCTCCAACTTACCACACGTGCCAATAATTCCCAGTCTGCCTTCCAAGATGTCCATAATGCTAGATGATGTCATGGTCATGATGGGTGACTTCCTAGACATTCCAAGGTCAACGTTCCATTGAAAAAGGGTCAATCCCCCTAGGTCAAGCTCTCCCGGGGTGCCTCTGGTGGAACGTCCTCTTCTTCTCTGGTGCAAAGACCCTGATCCATATTTGTCTTGTATTTGCACCTTGATGGGGTCCCAACATCCATCTGATGGGATCTTCAGCCCCATGGAGGTCCGAATTGATCATCTCCCCATGTGTACTAGTCCAAATGGTACCTATTCGTTGAGCATGGTCCTGCATATAAAAAGCTACGTCCTCCATGGGCTCATCAGTCACATGGATCATAGTAATTTCAATCACATCTCATGATAAATATTATTAAACATGTGAATAAAATCCCTAATGCATCAGTCAAAAGCTCAAAGATATTATACAAGCCTGCAATACAAGTCTGAAGAAAAGGATAGGGCGTCCTATTGGGCTAGTGTCCACTGGAAAAGGAAAGTTATCGGAAGAGACCTCATCCAAGCCATGTAAGTGGGTGATGTGGTTAGGGGATGTCCAAACATGTGGGTGCAATGAGGGCCAAGGATGCCGAAAATGTTACCTGTGGGTGCCTTTGTAGAAGGCGAGTTGTACCTGTCCTGGATGCATTTTTTCCAAGCCCATTATTGCCTTTTATTCTTCATTATTCTTATTCTTTTATTCTTTATTGCTTTTTGTTAAAGAGCTAATCAGGGGACACTGCCCTGGCATGGTGACCACTGGTGACAACGTTACCCACAAGTACTTTCGTAGAAATGAGAAGGTTGGATTGTGATGAGACCCCCTTTCCCTTGGTCATGCAACCAAGAGTCACTGCCCTGGCATGGTAACCAACTGGTGGGAATGTCATACTATTAGGTACCCATGGACCTAATAGGCTGGCTCGTGATGAGACCCTCTATCCTCTGGTTACGTCTTGTTTTATTACCTTTTTCTGGGTCCCTCTTGTTTCTTGCTGAGAAGCCTTTTATTGCTTTCTCGGGGATCCCTCGATGAAACATCTCGAGGTTTTATTTTTAGGCTTTTATCTTTTACCAGCTTGTTTTTACCTTTTGGGCCTTTAGCTCCTTCTTCCCACGAGATAAGTTGTAGTCCTGAAAAATAGGTCAACCCCATGCCCGGACAAGTGGAATGGAATAAGTAAGCGGGAAACAAGATGTAAAAGTGGTGTTGTGATGGGAGTAGACGATGGCTTTTCAGAAACCCCCCCAGTGGTAAACCAAAACCTACATACACATGCTTGCTAGGGCACCCTGTCAACCCCACAAACATGGTCAAGTGGGAAAGTGTAAGATCCAAGAAATTGTTAGAAATAAAAGGAATCAGATGCACACATTCAAGGGTTTTGATGATCAAAGTGACACATACCATGATACCTGAACTAATTACCTCATGGATAAAGAACCATCTTTGATACATGACCAAGCCGATGGTGATGGATTCTACTGCTGCTGACAAGATAAAGATGTTGGAAGAAAGAAAAGGTGGGCTAGGGCCATGCTAAATTCAATCCTGCTCTCGGTACTCCATGTCTAGGACCTGTGGGCCTCGATACATGATCTCCTATTTATCCCTGAAAGTGGGGGATAACATCTGGCTCCAACTCAGGGACATGTGCTTACTGTAGAGTGCATGAGAGCCTCAACATCTCTGGCATAACCTGTTTACCTGCTTGATCTCAATAGTTCCATCAGTAATAAAAATGGGGTGGTATTTCCACACACACACACACACACACACACACACACACACACACACACACACACACACACACACACACACACACACACACAAAAATAAAGCAATCAATAAGTAAGAATGTGAAAGAAAACTTCTTACATGTACTTACCTGTTGGCTGGAATGTTGGGTGTAGTCAAACAACCAGTGAAGCCAATCCATCAACGTCCAATGATACCTGCCTTTGTGCTTCATCATAAACCAAAATAGTGATAAATCAAGCACAAAAATGCCATGAGTTAGAAAATATATTGTATCTATGGAAGCTGTAAGGTCTGGCTCATGGAGGTGGGTGGGAGGGAAAAATTCATGCCAAGTCAACTTTTGAGGAAAGCACTCAATCAACTTCAAGAAGGAATCATGAAAAGTCCACGGTTCAAAATACTGGCTCAAAAGGTCTGCAAACTAGCTACCTAGGACGTCCTCATGCTCTGAAGCCCGGGAAGGGATCGACAAAGATCTAGCAAACGATTGGCAAACTCTCAAGGGAAAGTTGAAAAAATGAGATGATAGACTGAAATCTGTAGTTTTCAACCAACCCTTGGATTCTAGGGTTTACTTTAGAGGAAACTCAATGCAAAAAATATAATTCCCAAATACACCTTTAACGATACAACAAGGTAAGGTAATAAGAGGTGGCTGGAGAAAAATGTCATGAGAATCTCTCTTTAAGCAAACAACGTTCTCACTCCTGTCAAAACTTGAGCACAATGGCGGTTGATAGTCATGTTCATAGAATAAATTTGAATGCTTAGAGGAGCAATCATCAAAGTCCTCAAGGTATGACCGAAAATCATTAGGAAAGCATAGCATCAAGTCATCCTTGGGTGTCTGAATAAGGTTAGGTTCTTGTTGCCAAATGTCAAAATTATTAGTAACTTCATGTGATAGATGCAAGGGAAACTTTTGGGAATGACCCTCAATGTCGTAAATGGGATCCCCATCATATCCAATCAAATCCCATTTATGCTTCCCAACATGTATGAACTCATCTATGTTATCGACAAAGTCCTCATTTTTATCAAAACATGAAGGGGTTAGTACATCCAACACTTCTTTTCTCTCTACATCATAAGATAAAGAATCATTAAAATTTTGGAAGGGGAAATAACTCACCTTTTTTAATTCAAGAGTTTGGATAACTTCATCAAGAGGAAGATTTGCCTCTACATCTTCAGCCTTGAGATATAGAGGATCAAGCTTGTCCGAGGGTTCCATTTCCTCTTCACTCTCTGATTCATAGAACAAGGTATCATCAAAGAACTGAAAAGGAAAATGACGTACCTCATTCTCTTCATTTTGTGCAGGAGGGACAAGATCTTGGAGAGCTTCATCAGATTGAGGAGTGGTCACTGGTGCTTCATAATTCACTTCTTTAGTTATATCTTCACTGCATTCTATTGAATCATGGGAAAAATCCTACTCCTCTTTAAGAGGTTGAAAATGTTCTTCATGAATCTCTTATTTCACATCAAAGGATTCTTGATGTTGAACATGATATGCATTTCTAAGATCTCCCACAATATTAGTAGTGAATCCTCTGTCTTCCAAGGCTATTGTGAGATTATGAAGGGAATCTTCATATGTTTGGCAACGTGGTTTGGTAAAATCAACAAACCCGTTGATGAGGTGTATGAAAGATGATATGCCTCTATCTTGGAAAAAACCCTTAACCCAATCTTGTAAGAAGGATGATAAAGAGAGTATGAATTTTTTTATTAGAGCATCCTCCCCTCCCAATTCTACCTCGCTTATATGATCCTGAAATTTTATGATGTGAGGAGTTGGGAGGCCCCAAAATCTTGGAAGGATGTTTGACCATTTTGTATCAAAATGGGTTGGGTATCCTCGAAGGATTTTGAAATCAATAGTTGGATATAGTAGTTCCTAGGACGCCATGATCCCATAAATTGGAAATACACAAGGTTGAGAGTAAGGTGGCACCCTATAAAAGGTCAGTGGAGTCGCCAGATAATTTTCCTAAAACTATCAAAGGATAAGGGAAAACACCCTAAGTGGAGTCGTCAGGTAAGCTTGTAAGATAATATTTCTAAGGCAAGGCTTACCGAAAAGTTTGGTCTTGAGGAGGATTGACTCAGTGTTCCCCGACAACGGTGCCAAAATGTTATCATGCAGTTTGTAGAAAGGATAAAAGGCTTGAGGTTTGAAGGTCAAACTAGCGTAACAGGAACCAATCCCACCCATTGCCACCACAATGGGATGGTTCTTTCTCTTTAGGGAGGTAAGTCCTAGGGGATATGTCCCCAGTGACTTGGGGTTTTGAGAAGGCAAAGGATAATAAGGTAAAGAATGGTTTTCCCCCTCACAAGTCACCACCAAGCAGATAGTCCAGCTAAACAACCAATAATAAAGTATAACCAAAACAAAGATGCACCTGCCTGAGACAAAGCAACAATGAAACTGATATATGCAAGATACTCAATTGGTTAGTACTTACATATCACCAAGAAAAGGCATTGCAAACCCTAGTTGTAACACCTTCCATTAAAGATAAATGCCAAACTATGCCAAGAAATCCTCCTTCAACATGTGTGCATCACTAAATCAACCACTAACCCAAGAGAGGGCACAAATTTCAGACCTCACTAATGAGTGACTGAGTTGTGATGAAAAAATGAAGGTGAAAATCCTTCATTTATACAATATCATGACCTAAATTTACATTTTAGGTCATGTAAAAGGCCGACAAGGCCAAAATACTAAAATCATACTATTTTACATTAAATTGTCAAATTAAAACCCTAATCAAGCTGAAAAGAGATATCAAGCCCCTCCAAGGGAGACGTTAGCCCCTTCGAGGGCAAATGGAGCATCCTGGAGCAAAACGTTAGCCCTCCTTGGGCTTCTCTAACCTGCTACACATGCCAATACTGCCTAGTCTACCTCCCAAGACATCCATAATGCTGGATGATGTCATGATCATGATGGGTGATGTCCTAGACCTTCTAAGGCCAATGTTCCACTGAAAAAGGGCCAATCCCCCTAGGTCAAGCTCTACCGGGGTGCCTTTGGTGGAACATCCTCTTCTTCTCCGGTGCAAATCCCCTGATCCATATTTTTCCTATCTCTCCCCCCTGATGGGTTCCCAACATCCATATGATGGGATATTCAGCCCCATGGAGGTCCGAATTGATCATCTCCCCATGTGTACTGGTCCAAATCGTACCTGTCCATCGGGCATGGTCCTGCACATCAAAAGCTACGTCCTCCATGGGCTCATCAGTCACAGGGATCATAGAAATGTCAATCACATGTCATGATCAATATTATTAAACATGTGCATAAAATCCCTAATGCATCAGTCAAAAGCTCAAAGATATTACACAAGCCTACAATACAAGTCTGAAGAAAAGGACAGGGCGTCCTATTGGGCTAGTGTCTATTGGAAAAGGAAAGTTCTTGGAAGAGGCCTCATCAAAGCCATGTAAGTGGGTGATGTGGTCAGGGGATGTCCAAGCATGTGGGTGGAATGAGGGAAAAGGATGCAAAAAATGTTACTTGTCCTTTGTAGAAGGCGAGCTGTACCTGTCCTGGATGCATTTTTTCCATGCCCATTCTTTCCTTTTATTCTTCATTATTTTTGTTCTTTTATTATTTATTTCTTTTGGTTCAAGAGTTAATAAGGGGACACTGCCCTGACATGGTGACCAGTGGCGACAACGTTACCCACAAGTACTTTCACAGAAATGAGAAGGCTGGCTCGTGATGAGACCCCCTTTCCCTTGGCTATGAAACCAAGAGTCACTACCCTGTCGTTGTAACCAGCTGGTGGAAATGTCATACTGCTAGGTACCCATGGACCTAATAGGATGGCTTGTGATGAGACCCCCTATCCCATGGTTAGGTCTTATTTTATTACCTTTTTTCGTGTCCCTCTTGTTTCTTTTTGAGAATCCTTTTATTGCTTTCTCGGGGATCCCTGGGAGAAGCATCTAGAGGTTTTATTTTTAGGCTTTTGTCTTTTACCAGCTTGATTTTACCTTTTGGGCCTTTAGCCCCTTCTTTCCACGAGATAAGGTGCAATCTAGAAAAATAGGTAAACCCCATGCCCAGACAAGTGGAAAGGGATAAGTGAGCAAGAAACAAGATGTAAAAGTGGTGCTGTGATGGGCACGAACGATGGATTTTCAGAAACCCCCCCAGTGGCAAACCAAAACTTATAGACACAGGCTTGATAGGGCACCCTGTCAATCCCCCCAAACATGGTCAAGTGGGAAAGTGTAAGATCGAATAAGTTGTTAGAAATAAAAGGAATCAGATGCACACATTCAATGGTTTTGATGATCAAAGAGACACATACCATGATACCTGAACTAATTACCTCATGGAGAAAGAACCATATCTGATAGAAGACCAAGCCGATGGTGATGAATGTTGCTTCTTTTGACAAGATAAAGATGCTGGAAGAAAGAAAAGGTGGGCCCTCCAGTGCCATGCTAAAGTCATTCCTTCTCTTGGTACTCCAATATGTCTAGGACCCGTGGGCCTCAAGACATGATCTCCTAGTTATCCCTAAAAGTGGGGGATAACAATTCCCAACACTTAGATATGATCTATTCTCATTCATGTACCATGTATGAAATTATCCCTCATGTACCTCTATCATCAATGGATCCGAGAAAACCAAACCCAGGACCCCATGCCAATGGCGTGGTTGGTTCTGTATCCCATGCTTCTGTGGGCCAACTAGTTGACCAGATGGGTCACATGTCTATTTCATCAAACTTGTCAGTATTTGTGCCTGATGCTCAAACTACCTCAGTCCCCACTCAAACCTCCGAGGTGAATTTGGTGCAATACATGCAACCAAAGAATCCTAAGAAACTTGGAGGGAAGAAGAGGAATAAGAAGAAAAAAATCCAATACCGAGTGAGGGACTACTCTAACCCAAAACAATCAAGAGGGGGCACAAAAGAGAAGAAAAAGAGTCAGTTCCCCTGCAAAATTTGTGGGGAGGACCATCCTACTCACCAATGTCCTCGAAAGGATGAGATTCATCCATACCTTGCACAAAAAATGGCCCTCCAACAACATACTGTCTTAACTCATCCATTCCCCTCAGCCTCAACAAATGGTTGCAACAAATCCTACCCCTCCACAAGGGGGCATGGTAGGTATCATACAATTTGAGGGATCATCCTCATCTGTCAACATTATGATGTGTGACCAGACGGTGAATCTACAAATCCAAGCGTGCAATTATGATACTATTACACACCAAAATGTCACATCTATTTACACCTAAGTGTTGCAAGTGTTGTAAAGTGTTGTATGCACCTTATTAAGTGTCGCATGCACTTAGTCAAGTGACATATGCGCCTTAATAAGTGTCACATTAACTTTTCTAAGTGTCACAACCATTGACACCATGGAAAAATATTTGTCATAATCCCTAAGTCATTTGGAGGAAGAAACCCATCATTTGAAAGATGGGATCAGGCCTTTTACTTAGAATTTTGGCCATTTTTGGAGGATTTTGGCGGTCAACAATCCCCTTCCCATGTATAGGGAGCATTGAAACCTTACCAAGGCTCCCCTTCCCATGCTTAGGGATAATTTCCAATGCTTCGTGCTCAACCTTGAGGGAGCGTTGAAGTGGTTAGAGGAAGTTATGGAAATCCCACCTTTTTCTAAGGTCCAGATTCAAAGAGATGAGGTTTTTTTGGGTCGAATCATATCCCATGGATCTATATTAGGATAAAATTGTAGCTCATGGATTCATATCCTCAACCACTTCCCAAAATAGTCCATGGTGGTTAAGCCTCACAATCCTATATATTGAGAGCATTTCCATGGTGAAAGAGAGGGAGGGAATCCATTGAAGTATCATCATTATGATCTTAAGAAATTTATGTAAGGGTTGGACTAGAGATCTTGGAGAAGTTGTTGCAACATCGAATATGATTTGTAAGTGCTTTATTTATTGTATTTCCATTAATATAATCTTTTCCTATTCCCTTCAAGTTCATGTGTTCAAACATATGATTTTCTATTGTTGTTTCAGTCATTGTAGATATATCTATTTTGTCTAACCAAATAGAGTATAAGAAGGAGATTCCTTTTTGTTCATTTCAGGTCTTGTCTTGAACCTAGGATCATAGATATCAAGGTCAAAAGGTTGGATAAGCAAGGACTACCATCATAAAACGGTACGCCACATTTTATTCCTTCTCATTTATGTTGGTCAAGATAGGTCTAAAGGGACGTTAGTGTACATTTTTTTTCTCCCGTCTCTGGACCAAAGAAGGGGTCTAGGTCCAAAGGGGGGTTTACGTTGTTCGCAGGGGAAAATTAACCACAATAGATACCCCTGAGGTAGACCCTTCTAATCGAGATCCAAATTCCTCTTCCCATACCAATAACCCTCTCTAGATAGAGAAGCCATCATTTGACACATTTATTTCCCCCCCAAAGGGATTTCTTTGATGCACGACTCATAATCTGAACACACAGGCCACCCAAAACTATAATATTGTGGAAGATTTGGCCCGGGCACCATGTCCCATGTCTAATTTAGAAGTCCTCCAAAGATTCCCTACACAACATAAAACTTTGTTTTTAGCCATTGGAGGGATGGATCCATCTTAATCCAACTTGATTGCATTTGACACGGATCATGCTTATAATTGAATTTCCCATTTGTTTTCTTTCCAAATCATGATTAGAGTACTGGAAAATAACATCTTCCGCATAGTTTTTAATGAAGGCGCATTGAATTGCATCATGTCCATGTCATGCTGGAAATACTTAGGCTCTCCAAAGCTAAATCCATTGTTGACAAGGATAAAATCACCCTTTGTCAACAATAGGGGTTACCCCTCGTAAGAAATCTTGTTGGACACATAATCCTTTGTGGTTGTGTTACTTGTAACATTAATGTAAATACGAACAGTCATAAGTGACAGGAAGAGTCATTCGTTATGGAAGAGGAAAAACCATTTTATTTGTATTTATTCACCTATCTAGTTAATGCAAAGACATTAAGTGTGGAGTTACTTTTCTTCCATTCCTGGCCTGATAGTGGTATCAGAGCCTAGTTAACTCCATGAATAGATTCGTAACATTTTCCCCAGCCTGCTAAAATGCCTCTGCTGGCCTTCCTATATCTCTTCCCTCTGACACTCTGGTTTATCCTCTACCCTAATTTATACATTAAAAATCCATGTTGGTAACTGAGAGGACCAACACATCCCATGCGATTGCATATTTCTTTGGCCATTCGACTACCCACATGATCCCGTCAATGTCCTAGTGAATTGTTTGCATGAGCAATGTGCATTGGTATCATATTCCTTCTCCATTATCAACCATTCAAACTCACGACATCCCTAATCTCACACAACTTAAAACCCTAACATTCCTCAAGACTCCTTCAAGAAAACCCTAATTTTTTCCTAGACTTGCCTCGACTCTTTGCTGCCAATATTCACGTTCCTTTGGTATTTCTCCATATATGATATCTCTCACGATCCATTGCAAGCTAGTATAGTTATCGAACCTCACCTCGCTTGCCCATCCTTGATATTATCTCATGACCCACTGCGCAATTGCACTATATTATTGCACGCACAATCCCATTCATCACCTCAATGCCTAAACATGGTAGCGCCTAGGGGTTGCAGAAGGTGAAGAAGGTGAAAATCAGTGACCGTTCAACCACAAACATCTCAGGCCTCGGGCCTTGAGGTTCCCGAGCATATTCCCACTTACTTCGTAAAGGATCATTGCTCTTGGGGTCGAATTGGAGCCACTGGAGTGGGGTAGAGCTTGTTGATCCCGTCCACCTTCTATTTCTTTGACAAAACCATGATTGAGTCTTGGGAAACATACCTCTTACATAAATTCCTCAAAATATTCTTAATCATTCACTTCTCTTTTGTGGTATTCATTAGTGCAATTCAGTTTTCTATGTACCATTGCATGGGCTATGAGCAAGTGATGGGCTTATACACTATTTTGATTTGCATTTCCATGTTCTCAACAATGCTTAATTGAAAGTGTTGAAATTTATCTACAGAGAATTCACCCTTTTCTTTGTTTGCATCCCCATGTTTTGAACAACACGTAGTATAAATCATTTCAATGTCCATAAATAATTCTCCAAGAAAAAAAGAGGATAAGAGATTTTGTTGGCCTGATGTTTTGTCAGTGCTGGTGTGTTCTTTGTGCAAACAAGTTGCTTCACTTACACATAGTTTGAATCCCAATATTTGAATTGACTCCCTTCTATTCTCTTGGTAGGGGTTTTGGAAGCATGTCATTTAATGGACAACATGAAGGAAGTAAGAGAAGACACAAAAAAAAGAAGCTTAGAGGCAAGGGGGTTGGCATAATCCCCATAAAAAATTCGACCTTCATTGTACCTGCTGCAGAATGAATGGGTCACATGAAGCCATTGACCGCAAAATACCATGGTAGAAGATTAAACAAGACATAGGTAAAAATTCAAAATTAGTAGAAGGTAAAGCACATGTTGATAATGTTGTTTCCTATTGCAATATAGGAGTAACTGAATATCTCTTCAATACTTCATTTTCTTCTTGGGATGATGAATGGCTTCTTGAAACAGGTGAAACCTCTCACATGAAATTTCAAAGAGATTTCTTCGAAGACTTTGATGACAATGTAGATGGCATAGTGTACTTTGCAGATAGATCAAGTCTCAAACCTTCAGGAATGGGAACCATCAGGCTTAAGTTGCCTGGAATCCCGTATTTTTTTTTCACAATGTACTCTATGTTCTTGAGCTGTAAAGAAGCTTGTTGTCCCTTGTGCACATCAAACAACAAGGCCACTTTGTTCATATGTTTGGTGGAAAAGTCGAGATAAGGAAGGATTCTTACAACATGGTTGTCATGAATGGAATAGAAGATGGAAGACTGTTGAAGAAATATGGGACATCTTCCCATACACACACTATTGCATACCTCTCTCATCATGACTAAGGTATAATGCCATCTAGTATTTTGTGGCATGATATATGTTGTAATCTAGGGGAAAGTAGGGAGAGTTACTAGTAGTCCTTACATAAGCAACATTGAATATACATGCATATAGATATAGACAAAGACATACATAAGTAGTGAGAGCCCAAATATCTGTGTTTTATTAAAGGACATAGCAATACAATATAATGTATACAATATCTCACATAGAGCTATCAAAGTCTCTATGTGATTGTCTATTTATACTCCTACACGTCTAGTTACCAGGTAGTTGTAACTACTTAACTGCTTGGGTTGGTTGGTTATCAAATAATTCGACCAACTATTTCTTAGTCTACTGGTGGGCCTAGTTGACAGAGTCGACTAGCCCCTACAACATCTCCCCCCACCTCAATTCCTTTCTCATCCCGAGCAAGGGGGGAGTATACATAATCAAATTTACAAAGCTTGATTACAATATTGAAAAGTAGAAGACGAAGAGAGGAAGAAAAGTTGAAGTAGGAGGAGACAAAATTTCATGTGCTTGAACGACTAAAGTTGTTGGATCTAACTGATATTCTTCCCTTGGAATTTCACTACTGGTTGTGTCGACTATGTATTCTTTTCCGTGGAACTAATGTGTTGGTCAAATTTATATTCTTATTGGGTCGAATATGTTGTATTCCTATAAGTGGGACATTCCCTTTGTTCTTCTTCCAAATTTACTGAAGGCCTTATTTTGGAAGCATCCCTGGTTTTGAGTCCACAGTCATTTCTTCTCACACAAAATTGTTACTTGAAATGATCTTTTGAAATTTTATTTCCACGCTCTATTCAAGTAACATGACCTGGATTGTGGCTTCCCTCACCATTCATTGGGATGATTGTTGAATGCTCTGTTTCCTCTACGAGTTGATGAGTTGAAACCATAGGGGAGAATTCATGCCTTTATGAGATGACAAATTTCTTCTTCTGACATCTATGACCAAGATGGATGATCTGATTAAAATTTCTGAAGGTTTGGTTCTTGGGGGGTCATCGTCTGCTGAATTCTATGACCCCATGTTTTATGTTTGATAACTTAACTCTTTGCAGAGTGGGTATTCTCCATTCTTGAATTCTATTATATAGAGTTTTAATATGGAGGGTAATTTGAGTGATGGCGAAATATTTCGTACACAATTCAATATCTCAAGATATGGAGTGTAGGGTTTATGATGATTGTTGTCCTTTATGATCCAATTGACTATATTTGGTATGAGCATAGCTACTTTGTTGTATATTTACAGATCCTTATTTTTTTTCAAATAGTTATTGTTTGTCCCAATCAGATGATTCACAAGTGTGTGAATTGCAGTTATGATTGTTGAAGAATTAGAGAACTTCATCTGAATGGAAATTTATGTCAGTGATGACCTGGAACTTGTGTGAGCCCTGTTAGGAATTACTCATGGTGTTTCCTGAGTGATTGTTCATGAGTGTCAAGAGAATCTGGGGATTGTTGTGGGATGATCTTCTGCAGTGGTCAATAATTTGTATGTTATTCTCATCGGTCCTTCCTTGAAATGAATTGAATGCGCATTATTTATGGGCATCGACGTTTCCTTGGTCGGTATTTTCCTTAGCTCTACTGACGAGATCTACTCTATTAATGCATGAGCGATACATGGGTCAATCGACTGTTGTTCTTAAATATTCGAGTTTTTTTCTATAAGTGCGACTTAGTCGATGTTCCTGGTGACTTATATGCACATCCAATTTTCTATGCCTCACTCTGTCTGTATGATATTGTCGTTTCCCATGCTCCCTTGATCCATGCTCGCTTGATGTCGATCTATCCCGATCACTTGATTGTATTTTCATCATTATTTTCTTTAGGTCAGGTGATGGAGTGGTATGTCGATCATATCTTCGTCTTCTTTGTCTCGATCTTGACCAAGGACTTCTTCCTATCTCCATTGGCATTCTTTATTGCTTTCTCTTTGATGCTTTGATGGATATTTAATACTTAAATTTTTCTTTGATGGTTTCCTATACCTGGATTTTTATAACTGGATTTTGTTTATAAGACTAAGCAGGGTTTATTTTTGTAAGTAAATGATTAGTTGAATTTTTTCTGACTCCGACCAAAATGTCGGATTTGCATCCTTGTTGGAAATTCCATGCTAGATTTTTCCAATAGGGTTCTTTTCTTTCAAGTGTGATACTTTTTTAGACGTGAATTGTTAATTAATTTTTTGAATGGGTGCCTCAATAGTGTTCGGAGTTGGACTTATTTGATCAATCAAATATCTTCAAAAACATAAGGTCCAAGCCATGTTGTCTCTATTTTTCTTGGTTTACCTTTTATACGACTATCATACAACAAAACTAAATCTCCATTTTTTGATTCGTTTTTATTTATATGTCGGTCGTGCCACTCTTTCTGTTGTTTCTTATAGACCTTTTTATGGTGCATTGTAATTAGTATTCCTCCCTCCATCTTGTTCAATTGGTATAGTTGTTCATTCATAATTTTGCTGTTGTCAAATTTTTCTACAACTGCAACCCTATCAGAGTTGGTCTAGAAGTGCAAGGGAATAACAACTTCTTGTCCATAGAGAAGATTGAATGGAGTCTTACCGATCGGTCATTTATATACTGATCTGTATGCCCATAGCACTGCATGAATCTTTTCATCCCAGTCGTCTTTGTTTATGCTGCACATATTTGTAAGTCCTTTATGTAACATTTTGTTAAAAGATTCGACTCCCTATTTTCTTGTGGGTGGTAAGCTGTCATTCTTATGTGGTTGATAAAAATTTTCACTAACAAGATTCTGATTGTTTCATTCACAAAATGTCTGCCTTGATCCCTAGTTAGTGTAAGAGGACAACCAAACCTTATAATTATATTCTCATAGATGAATTTGACTGCAACCTCTTTGGTACATGATTCAACTGGGTCAAATTTTACCCACTTAGTCACATACTCTACAATAGTGATGATATACTTAGCATCAGTTCTTCTTACCCTTTGTGTAAAGGTCCCAACAAATTCGATGGCCTAGATTTTGAATACTCGATTAGGATTTACTGAACTAAGAGGAATTTCATTTTCCCATAGAGGTTGCCCAATCCTTTGACAACTATCACATTTTCTAACTTGATCCCGACAACATTTATGTAGAGACAACCACCATAGGCCTGCCTCCAATATCTTTTTGGCTGTCGTGTCAGCTTGGAAGTGGCCCCAGATGGTCCTGCATGAGCCTCATTAATGACATCTTCCCTTTCATGTTCAAGAACACATCTCCTTAAAACATCATCGGTTCCCATTTTATAGAGATACCCATTTATGATTGTGAAAGGTGCAACTTTTAAGGTTAGTACTTTATTTTTGTTTGTCGAGAGATCTTCAGGAGCATTTCCTTCTTCTAATATTTTTTTTATATCTTCTAAATCCTTAGGAGAAACTTCGACTCTAAATAATTGTTCCTTTGGTAGGTCACCGCCAATTCCTTTTGATTCTTGTCTCATTTCAAGTTGTGACAGGTGGTCGGGTCGGACGCTATTTTTTCCAAGTCGTATGATTAGGTCGAACACAAACTCTTGAAATAAAAGTAACCAATGAAAAATATTTCCTTGGTGGACCATTTTATTAACCAAATATTTCAATGCTTGATGGTTTGTAAAAAATGTGAATGGATTGGCAAGTAGGTAATGACGAAATTTATGTAAAGTGAATAGCATTGATATGACTTCTCTTTCCATGGTCGAATAATTTATTTATGTTTTGTTTAATTTCTGACTTATGTATGTGTTTGGATGATCGACTATGTCATCGTATGGCTATGATAGGACTGATCAGACAACAACGTTGGAGGCATTGACATGTACATGAAACCTTATCGACCAATCATGAAATTTTAGTATTGGAGCTTCAACCAACTTCTTCTTCAAGAATTCAAAGGATTCCTGACAATCTTGGCTCCATATAAACTCGATTTCATTTTGTATAAGCTCGTCCATTGGAAATGTGATGTTTGAATAGTGGTGTATAAAATTTCTATAGTATCCAGTGTTTCCCACAAAAGTTTTGATTTTTTTTTGGTTCACAGGAGGCTTTAATTCAAGAATAATTTTAATCTTTTCCATGTCAACCTTTACTCCATATTTACATACCACATGTCCTAGCAGGATTCCAATTGGCATAACAAATATGCATTTCTTAATATTTAATGATAGTTGGATTTGTCTGCATCATTATAGCATAAGCCTCAACCATTGTATATGATTTTTAAATAAGTTCTATATCATCCAGTCGTCAAAGTAGACAACCATAGTTTTGTACTAATATTCTTGAAATGCCTGAACAACTATTCTCGAGAATACTGCTGATGCATTTTTTAGTCCAAATGGCATGAATCTGTAGGCAAAGGATCTGAATTCTGAGATGAATGTTGTCTTTGGATGATTTTATTTTTCTATTGACACCTGATTATAACCTGAGAACCCATCAATGAATGAGTATCATTCATGGCCTGAATTCATTAATCATCTCATCAACGAAGGGGGTAGGGAACAGATTTGTCACAGTCAATTTGTTGAGTCCCCTGAAATCAACACAAATTCTGAGCTTCTTGGGGTCGTGTTTTTCAGTTGAACCACCACGGGGTTTTCCTAGTCTGCTTTGTCGATCGGGTAAATGATACCTACTTGCAACATTCCTTCGATCTCTTTTTCGACGATCATCTTAAATTTGTGGGATAGTTTGTATGGTCATTTTTTAATTGGATTTGCTCCTGGAATAAGTTCGATCTTCATCCCTCCCATTTCTTCTACAGGTCCTTTCAAGTCCTTGTAGTCGTGGGAAAAAAATTCTTGATATTCTTTTAGCAAGTTGACTATATCAATTATTTTCTTGTCCATCCAATAATCACCTATTCACACCATTTTTGGGCGAACTTCGTTTGGTATGTCAAATTATTTTGTTTTAATTTTGGCTTCCATCCATTTTGGTGGTTTTTCTTTGTCAAGATAACATTCCCCTTCTTCCATTTTTTGTAAAACTTTCTCAGAAGTCGAGTTGTTCTTGGTCTTCTTTCTATTTAGTAGCTATGTTGAACACTGATTTCACATGATTCTGCAATGTTGGGTGGTCCTTTTTCCACTGAAAGCTTTGTCCTGGGCACCTTATATTTTCCATGTCGAGTCTTTGTGCCATCGAGAATTCCTTATTTTCCATCGACACAAGATTGCATGTCGATGTCGATCCTCAATCCATATTCATATTCCATTTTTCTTTCTGTGCAGCTGGTGTTGGGTTTTCTAAGAAGTTTATGATTTCTTGTGCTTCTTCTTTTAGGTGTTCCTCTTCTGGATTGAATTCAAAGTCTTGCAGATTTTTTTTTTTAATTTCTTCCCAATTTAACGCCTGTCCGCAAGATTCTTCAATCTTATACCATTTATTTGGTATTTCATCTAGCGTTCTTGGAAACATGTGGGGCCATACCCTTTCGCCTCTGTAACCTATCCTTCACCATTTCATTTTTGTATCGCTGAATATGATCTACTGGATCATACCCAACCCTTAAAATGGGGATATCACCCGCTTTGTACAAATTCTAGTCTCCGAATCATTCAATGAAATATGTTGACACGGTTGTCCACGTTTGTAACCTGGGTGTTATCACTGGAATTTCGTCCAAAAATGGTTATAAGAATCCAACATCGTCAAATAGTTATGAGGTCACCCATGGACCAAAATTACCACAAAAGCATTTCCAAAAGGTCCAAAACTATACAACCAGTGATAAAATTAAGGTGCGCTATGACTACACAAGGTGCGCGCGCACATGCACGATCCAGAAATGCACTAAAAGCGCACATGCACATGATGCACAACTGTGGTCGCTAAAAGCCGCACACATTTGAGAACGACACATTTATGATATTGTCCGGCCTCCCACCCACTTCTGGTTCATCTTCCAAGTTGATTTGACACCCAAATCTCGACTGAATCTGACTGGGTGGCTGGTCAAAGACCTAAAAATTCCCTAAATAGCCTCTTTTCACACTACAAGCTGGGTGCACAATACCTCAAAGAGGTGCTATAAAACAAGGCCATGGGTGCACTTCATTTTCAAGGAATTCATTAGCAAAGTTATGCTACTGCTATTCTCTTGAGGAATCCTCTATTCTCATCAAGAGTATACTAGCACCATTACATTGGGCAATCCATCTCACCTCTTGAGTGGATTAGCTTGGGATTCTTTCACCATTTCATTCAAAGTTGTAAGAAGAGCTTAGTTGTGGGGGTCCAAGAGCCCTCCCTTGGAGGAAGAAGGGACCCATAGTCCTCTTTCTTTTTGGTGTTTTCTTTCACTAATATAATCCTTACCATTGGTGACATGAATCTTATTGGTTTTTTGTTCTTATGTCCTTATGCTTAAATAGTTTAGTTGTTCTTTTATTTCTTAGTTTAATTCTTAGTTGTTCTTTTATGTTTCTTTTTCTAACCCTTTTCCTTTACATCTGTCTTGCTTAGCTAACCCAAATAAGCTTGTAAGCACCTCTGTTTTGCTCATTTAGGTGACAAAAGAGGCGCAACAGATTGGCGAATCCATTGGGGAAGGGTATCAATTTCCTACCCCATTTGGGTTTTTATAGCTCTTCTTTTGGTTTATTTAACCTATAGGTACCTTAACTGGCCCAAGCCAACTTGCAAAACATCCAATTCAAAGTTGAATTGAGAGAATTCCATACAGAATTTTCTTCACGGTCGTGTGTCAATTGTGCATGGGTTTATTGGACCACAGTCACACATCGTGTGCACATGCGCCAAAATCACAGTGTTGTTCTACGCACCTATGCCCAATAGCCTGTTTCGGTCTGTGCATAGGCACTCAGTGCACCTCTGTCTACTCTAAGACCTGTTATCACCCTATAAGTTATAGGATCAACTGGTGACTGGGATATTATCTGTCTCTAGTGTTTTTGTTGACAAATGATTTTTCATTCTGCAAATAATTTGAAAAAAGAAAAAGAAAAAAGGAAAAAGAAAAGAAAAGAAAAAGAAAAGAAAAAAGAAAAAGAAAAGAAAAAGAAAAGAAAAAGAAAAGAAAAGAAAAATAAAGAAAGAAAAAGAGGCCATAAAAGAATTGAAATAAAATCCCCATGCAATAATAGTAACTTGGTCCATACCTTTCAAGCATGGCCAAGTTCTTTTTAAATTTGATGTTGATAGGGTAGTGAATGATTTGGCTAAATAGTTTAATCTTAGCCAAAGTGTCTAGGTTAGATTAGTGAATAAATATGGCCAGACTGTCTAATCCTGGTCAGATAGCCCTAGGGTAGAATAATTTCTTAACCCAACAGTTTAATCTGGGTTAACTGCCATAGGAAACTAGGTTAGAACATAGGTTAGTGACATTGTTGCCTCGTTCCAATAAAGCCAGCTTGATGTAAAAGGTTGCACCATGTTTTAAATGCTCAAAATATAGCTTGGTCGAAGTCCCTTGGTGGTGTTTATTTGAAAATGTGGGGAAAAAACAATAAAATGCATTTATCCTAAGTTTTCCCAGCGCACGTTCTTTTTTGCACCCCATTTATACTCTCTGCACATACCGACGGTCTTGATTGCAACGCTCAGATCTACAGTGCACAGAGAATTCCATACCCCCCCAACCATTCTTCTTTTAACCGGGGGGGGGGGGTCCAGAATCGGTAATAAGACTTGCGCACATCTGGACGGCCCAGGGACGAGCGCTTAAATCAACGGACCAGATTGGATTCTGGACCCCCCCGTCCGTTCTGCCTTTAATGGAGGGGGGGTCCGGAATGAGTGATAAAGAGAACACTTAGATCTATGGCTCAGAAACAGGTAGGCAGATCAATGGCCCACAATGGATTTCGGACCCCTCGATGATCTGCTTTTAACCGAGGGAGGGGGGTCCGGAATGGTTATCTCCCTCTGGCGGGCCCCTTGTCATATGTGGCATAAATATATTGGTCCCGAAGTTTCGTCACCATCTGCTATCTGACAGACCCCCCGTCAATTATGGACGTCATCTTCCACTGGTTCCACTTGATTCTCGAGTTATGTCCCATCCCATAACTGTTGTCAGTCCCCTACCCCGTTTCACTCATGGCAAGCCCCTTATTGCGACTTTTACCTCCAATCCCTAGCCACCACGTCACCCGTCCATACTTTTCAAGCCACCGTCACCTGCCATCTCACCCGCAAGTGGCCCGTTGTCCATTTATTACTAGATAAACTATTCATTATCCAGTTGCGCTGTCTCCCACGCCCGACTGACCCCATTTTAAATAAAACTATTGTTATTTCCCCTACTTTCGCTATTCACCCGTCACACCAGAGAAACTCATAGCTTACTCCTCTGTTACATCCCATTGCCTTCATCCACATTCAGTCGACCCCACTAACTTTGTGTTTATTGCAGGTACTGTTGCAAAAATGGCGCCAAAGCCCAGACAAGCAGAAGGAGAGGAGAATCCTTTTCTCCCACCTCCCGTCGACCTGGAAAAGATCCCATTGGTCGACAAAGACAGATTGATCACAGATACCAAATGCGATTTCGATTTCTCATACCTCCAGTCATGGCTCAGGGAGGTTTTCCTGGACTAGAGTGATGAAATTGGACTTTGGGAGTCCAATTTACCCCTTTACATCTTTCCCCAGATCCACCATTTTCCCGAGTTCGCACTTAAATGCCAATCTCACTATATTCCCAAATAGAGGGCCATCGTCTCCTCATCTGGAGACACCCTGTTCCTCATCACGCCCGAAGACATAGACCAGATGAAGAAAATCCCCCGTGCCAACTCTACGTCTCATTTCAAACTGGAAATCCTTACAGAGTTGTATCAGAAGATGAATTTTCCCCAAAGAGTTCAAATATTTGAGCTTTTCCTTCCCACCTACGATCAATTCCCTTCCACAAATCCCCCTTACCCGTCGTCCATTTTCTCCACTAAGGGTAACCAGGTCATTTCTTCCCTTTGTGCTTTGCTAGGGTACTATTCCGACCAGTGGGTAGATGAGCCCATTCTGGTTTTTCTATCCATTTTCTCCACTGATGAAAAGCCCACCAACCAGTTTGATTTCAGCACCTTCTTGGCAGACAATATTCATGAACAGTTCATGAATTTTGGCACGGAAGGCATGTTCAGATACTCGTCTATACTGGCATAAATGTTTGTTTTCTTTCAAGCAGATAAATTTAGCTTTTCCATGCAGAAGATGGACGCAGATGGAAGGCCTCAGGAAGTCACAACATGGACCTCTTTGCTGAAGCATAACTCCACAGAGTATAGCTGCAAGGCATTCATCGATATTTTCTACCACCCTGTGGTAAGCATGCTGAGTGACAGGTCCGAGCCTCAAATAAATGACGAAGTCTAGAGAATCTTACATCTCTCGGACAACACAAAGACCGAGGATTGGTACCTGTATCAAAACCATACCGAGATCAGAGTATACGGGTGCGAGTTGGCACCGTATAAGCTGCCCAAATATTTTCCTGTAAGAATATTTGCTTTAGAATACATAAGGCATATTATGAATTCAGATGATATCCATTTCGTATCATGGAAGAAAAAACARCAGCTTCAGATCAAGGGGAAGATTGGCTCCTTCATCTGCAATAGTCGAGGTGTCGGGGAAGAAGCTGACAGGATGTTGAAAGAAATGAAGTTCTTTATGATTTTCCCATGGCACTATGATCCTTATGGGATCATCTCAGAAATGCGGGTGAAGAACAAAAACATMCCGTATGTTCATGTGTCCAAGCCCGAGATTGAAAAATTCGCCAATCAGACAGTGTGGGTGCCTGACACCTTGGTCAACGTGGAACAAAAGGTTCCCCYGACCACTGTGCCACCAACTACCATGCCACAGGTCCCTAAGGAAAAAATGCCTTGACAAGAGTTATCTCTGCTTCTCACGGAGGTATCTTCTGAAGAGTTCCAATTGCACACTAAGAGGCCCAAGACAACCATAGTTCTCGGCCCTACGGGGGAGAAAGAAGCCCCACCTACCATAGTGGTCAAGTCTGTCATTCCACCTTTTGGCTCAAGCCTACATAAGGACATCACCCCAACAGTGCCAAAGAAATCCTCACACTCCCCACTAGACACTCATCAGGGCAAGACTAGTCCCAAGTTAAGCATTTTCGAGAAGTATGAGCTGATTAAGAAAAAAAATCAGACCCTTACCAGCAGTACTTACGCTCAGTTTCGGAAGTAGACGTCGACTATGCAGCATAGGTTGTTGTCTACATTTGACACAGAAAAGGGCAGGATTCACATGGCCTTCCTCCAGGCGCAGGTACCAGACCCCAGGATGATCACAGACTACAAGAGGGCCACCTTTGAATTCCAGACAAAGGACGTGCACCCAACAGCTCAGATGGATCTTCACAAACAGACAGGGGAAATGGTGTTCCATATGTTGGCGCATGCTTTCGCTTCTGCATCAAAATTACAGGTATCACTGAACAATGCTCAGACACAACTCAAGCTGGAGAAGATATCGTCCTTTGCGAAGGACAATAGAATCAAGACTTTGGAGGAGTTGGTCCTCAAGATCGGCTATGATCCTTCGAACGTCAAAGCTGCAGAGGAGATGATAAATAAGAAGAATGCAGACATCGCCTCATTGAGGAAACAACTGAAGCTCTCGCCCACAGAGGATTCGCAGGCGAAGGAGATAGTAGAGAAAGAAGGCGAGAAGGATGAAATGCTCAAGCTGCTCATGGAGCAGAACACACAACTCAAAGAAATGGAAGCTGAGATGGAGGGATTATTAAAAGAGAAGGAGCAGATGAAGCCAATGGAAGTCATTCCATTGAGTGCCATTCCGATTTCAGGAGCAAGCACAACAACAGTGACAATAGTCCCATCCGCAACTCCATTGACATCACAAGAGGGGACAACCGACCTCGCCAAATCCAAGGAAAATATGAACCTGCAGGAGACATAGATTAGCAGGCTTAAAAATGAAGTTGAGAACCTCCAAGAACTCAAAACGTCCTTTCAGACCAGTCTCTCCAAGGAAAAGCAGGTAACAGAACAACTCAAGCAGGAGTTACAGCAGCTCCGAAAGCAAACAGTGGCAGGAAAGATTTTGGCTGAGGTCAAAGAGAATGTATGGACAAACATCACAAAGTCCATAAATGAGATATGGCCCATGATCCAAATCATGTTTGAGCAGAATGAGTTGGTCCAGAGGAGCAAACAGGCTATTGAGAAGATCAGAGTAGAATTGGGGGAGATGCCAACACAGGCGAATGATATCATCAATTTCCTCAATTCTAAGACCAGAGAAGAGCTAGAAGAGCTGAAGATCGAAGACAGGACAAAGACCATCCTTGAGGTCAAAAGAGTTTTGACCAAGAGAGGATTAATGCTTCAACTGGAAGAAAAGGTTCAGATCATGGACCAGGGGGTACAAAGGTTCTTCAATAAGATTGAGGCTCTCCAAAAGAAAGTTCTACCTGGTCTGAAGGTTATTAATGATAAACTGATGACACTTCTGGATTACAAGAAGAGATTGGCTGAGGTGTCTAAGGACAGTTCAAAGTTTGCTGGCATACAAGGGAGAATTACCGGCAAAGCATTCCTGGATGCCCTTCAATGGGATGTTAGTATCCAGCACGAGATTCGATACATATTCCTCACCAAGCCTACATTCGCCAAGTATACAAAAATGGACGAAGTGTATCGAAGACTGCTCAAAGTCACTGTGCCTAGTCATCTCAGATGGGAGGAAATATGCGATCTACTCGATTAGCAGATTAACTGTCTAGGTCTAGTCACCTGTCCAGTTAGACGAGGTCGTGCAAAGGCTTCATCAACGGTCTACCCAGAAATCAGCGTGCAGTTTCACCAAGTCATCAAGTAGTTCCGAGATTTAGGAGATTTGTTAAATTAGTTAGGCTAAAAATAGAAGTAGCATGTCCTGATCATTTATGACAGGAACATTTGTAATTTGAGTTATAAATACTTCACCTTTCAAAGTATTGAGGGTTGTTGATCTTCACACCCTGACGCTATCAGGCTGTAATATTTTTGAAGAGATCTTCCATTAATAAAAAGGAGGCACTTTTACAGGATTCTTGCGTGTATTCACTGGTGATGTTTACTCTCTAAGTTGAATGTTATTCTTGCTTTGTGATCATTTTTTTTTCTAATTATAATCTTTAAGAGTAACGAATGTTGCAGGATTTATCTCGTATACCCTGTTTCTGACTCGAAATATTTTAGTGTTTATCTTCTGGTATTTTCAATTAAGAAATTCTTAACTGCTTTTTACTGGAAATTATCTTTCTCATCTTTTCTTCTGTCCATCATCTAAGCTACTAAAAGATACAATGAGTATATTATCTCACCTTATGGAAGTCTTCCTTCACGTTTCTGGTTGTATTTCATATTTAATTAAACACAGACCCCATAGCCCAACGAATGTGTAGATTGTCTCAACCAATTCAAAAAACACTTTGACAACAAAACCTACTTATATCTTTACCTAGCCTAATATAAAAAATTGGAAACATAGCTAAATCATATAGAGAGATCCCTCCTTGAAGTTGGAAGGGATAGATCCCATCTTCAAAAGTGGTTGGATAAAGTTACCTTTGTAGATTTCTTCCGTTTCAACCTCTAGGAAATTTACCAAGTGCTAACATAGTCGCGACTCCACTGGGGAAAGAACTAAAAATTGATAATTTCACGTTTTCTTTTCCCTAAAAAGAATGTTCCAATTTGAGAAGAAAGTAATGTTTAGAGGTTGATTAAACTTTGTACATATTATTTTAGGACTCACAAAACATAAAACTAAAAACTATATATATAAAAACAAAAAATAATTCTTGCTCCCAAGAAAGTTCATACTCGTTCTCATCCAGACCCAGAACCCGCGATAGTGACAGATAACCCCGAATAGTTTCTCAGGTGAAATACCTTAGCTGAAGGTTCAGTGAGTCATAGTCCCTTTCCTTTTCAGGGAAACCCGCTACCTCTCAAAACCCTGACCTTGATACCTTTCCACAACAAAGCCTGGTTAGAACATGGTCCGATAGGTTTGTGACTGGAATTCTCTTTGACACAACTGTTTTGCAACCCCGAACCCCCGAAGTTCTGTCTCCCATGACTAAACCACAAATCACTCCCTCAGTACTATCCAGTCCCTCCTCGTCCTCGTCTTCAGTCGCTACCTCGCCGATCATCCAGGTTGTCGTCCCACCTCCTCCACCCATCATGGAAACTTGATATTCTCCTTTGATGTTGGCCGCGCCTCTACACGCCATACCCCAAGACTATCAAACAAGACTTCCACAGTTTGATGCAATAGGACCTTTAAACACCCAACAACATGTTGACAAAATGAATGATTATTTTGACTTGCAAGAAGTTGATGAGGCTGACGTTCAAATGAGATTGTTTGCCCAAAGTTTGACAGGTGACGTCAAGAAATGGTACAAATATTTACCCACCGCCTCAGTCCCTGACCTTGTCGCGTTCCAAAGGAGTTTTCTTGACAAATGGGAGGTAAAGAAAAACCCTCTCCAAATATTGTCAAAATACGAGAATATAAGAAGAAATCAAGGTGAGACGGTACAAGATTACTGCACCCATTTCAATAACCTATACAATGCAATTCCAGCCGAAATAAAACCTCCACAGGTCCTGACGTTGATAAAATTCCCTGATGGTTTTGATGCTGATATGTCATACCAACTAAGAGAAAGAAATTCTACCACCTTGGCAGACATGCAGAAAAGTGCTATAAGTGTGGAGGCCAATCTATTGGCAAAAAGGGCACGTCATAGGTCAGAAAGGAGAGTCACGATCAAAGAAGAACCTTCCACGTCGAACTCAGATTCCAAATTGGATTCTTTGGCTAGAGAAGTGGAAAGAATGATGTAAAGACTTACTGTGTTAGACATAAATCCTTCGAGAGAAAACCCACCAGTTCCCTAGGTTCGGAACCCTAACTTTAGGAGAAACCCTCCTCAAATTAGACAGAGAGATCCTAGGGATCAAAGAGAGTAGAGGGGTTCAGATCAGCAGATCATACCTCCTCTATAAGAAAAATATGCTGATGAAGGGGAGGAAGTGATTGAGGAGTTTGAGGACACTCACATGGACACTCACATCAATCTCATGGGCATTCACAACAACGAAGCTATGTTCCTTACCCAAGAAGAGCAAGAACTCTTTCTTCTCAATCAAACAAAAGTAAGTGAAGAAGCTGAAGATGCAGAACAACAGGCCTTTGAAAATTCTATTTTGGAGGTACACCGGAAGTACAATCTGCGGAGTAAAAAGACAGAAGGGAATTCCCCAAAAAAGACGACTAAAACAAAGAAGGTAGTCGAAACCAAGAAGACCTCTAAGCCATCTTCCGAGAAGACTCCTGAGAAGAGTACTGATGAGAAGATTCCTGACAGGAATAATGCCGACGCTCCCGTGAAGAAAAACCTTACCATTCTGAAAAGTCCGTCCCAGCCCGAGGTTTCACCTATTAATCCACCGAGTACTTCTGAGCAGAAGAATATGGCAAACAAACTAGAATTGATGAGCCAAGGCAGAGCCCCTACACCTTTCATCCTTGAGGGGGAATTGGCCAAAGTAAAAATTCCCATCCCACTTACAGAGTTGATGAACAAAGACGGTTATCGTTCACAGGTGATTAAAGAACTGGCTATTGAACCCGACATAGGCACGAAGGCCTTAACCATTGGATCATCAAATCATTCAGACACTGTGAACCTTACTGATGATCAACCCGAGATTCTTTTCGGACCTGAAGTAGATGGTCGAGATGATACTGGTGAGGTCTCTCCTTTTTACATCAGTCTAAACATACATGACTTGATCTTGCATAATGCCATGCTGGATTCAGGTGCTTCCCACAATCTGATGCCTAAAGCAATAATGGAGAAACTAGCACTGGAGGTCACCAGACCATACAAGGATTTACACTCATTTGACTCAGATAAAGTTAGATGTATTGGTTTGATCAAGGACCTATGCATCACCTTGGTTCAGATTCCTGTGAAGAGCATGGTAATGGATGTGGTAGTTGCAAACATCCCGCCAAATTATGGAATGTTGCTATCACGATCTTGGGGGGCTAAGTTGAGAGGAACCCTACAGCTGGATATGTTTTATGCCACTATCCCAGTTTTCGAGAAACAAAGAAGGCTATACAGAGAAACATTGATGAAGTACATAGTCAGTAGCCAAGAGAAACCTCACAACTATTCCCTTTACTCTGCACATTCCGATCTAGATTCTTTTATCTTGTACAATGATGGTGACACGAGAGAGCAAGATACTCAGCTGGCGGAAGATACATCTAGCCAGGACGAAGGCCAAGAAATCATTGAGGTAGCAAGGATGAAGAATGTGATAACTGAAGAGTTACCCACATATTTATGGAGCATGGACTTTGATGGAGCTGTGAGCAAAGAAGGAGATCGAGCAGGAGTCTGGCTACATAATCACAGAAATAGGTATTCAGAAAACCATTCTTACAAATTAAATTTCCAATGCACTAACAATATTGCTGAGTATGAAGCCTTGATGCTCGGTCTGAATCTTTTGAAAAAAGTTGGTGCTAAACAGATAATGGTAAGAGGTGACTCTGAATTGATAATCAAGCAAATCAAAGGTGAGTATGCTGTGAAACACCCACATCTTAGAGCTTATAGGAATGTCGTTCTTGATGCCTTGAGATGTTTTACTGAAGTTGACTTGCAGGTAATGGCGAGGGGACAAAACATTCTGGAGGACGGATTGGCTATGTCAGCAGCCACCTGTAAGATTCCTTTCCGCCCGACTCGCCCATACACCGTTGAGGTGAAATGTAGACCAACCGTTCTCGACAATATCAGGTATTGGCAAGTGTTTGGTAATGATGATCAAATCGAAGACTTTTTGCAGTGTAAAAACGATTTTGAATGTATAAATATAGATTTAGAGAACGAAGATGAAAATGTAAATAGTTCTGATTTTGAAATTGATAGTGTAAATACCATAGATTCAGGAGAGTTAGGAGATGACGAAATGGACACTGATGTTTTGCAGTTGAAAAGAAATGTTTTTCCTAGAGGTCTTGTTCCTTTAGAGGACTTGTTTTACTTTAACGAGGTAGCCCATGGACAAGAGGTAGAAGACTGTAATATAGGGACTGAAGAGAAACCCAGGATAGTCAAACTGTCTAAATCATTACCCCCAGAACAAAAACTCAAATACATTGAGCTGTTCAAAGAATATTCAGATGTTTTTTCCTAGGGCTATGAAGATTTGAAAGCCTACGATACCAACATCATACAACACAGGATTCCAATAAAAGAAGACCAAAAACCGTTTAGGCAGAAACGTAGGAGGATAAATCCCAAGTTTCTCCCTCTGATAGAAAAGGAAATCAAAAAAATGTATGATGCCAAAATCATAGTTCCGCCGGGCTTTTCCAAATGGGTCTCTAATTTGGTCCCTACACGTAAGAAAACCGGGGAAATCAGACTCTACATAGATTTCCGAAATCTAAATAAAGTCTCCCTGAAGGATAATTACCCCTTGTCGAAGATGGACCACATCCTATAAAGAGTGGTCGGGTCCAGTCGAATTTCTCTGCTAGACGGTTTCTCGGGTTACAATCAGGTCCTAGTCCACCCGGATGACCAAGAAAAAACTGCTTTCACCACCCCATGGGGCACCTTCATGTATGTGAAAATGCCTTTTGTTCTGATGAACGCAGGAGCCACATTCCAGAGGGCGATGGATATCGCCTTCGTGGAAGAATCGGGTAAGTTTATTGTCATCTATTTAGATGACGTGACTGTGTTTTCCCGATCTGATGACGAACACCTAAGACACCTCAGACGAGTCTTTAAGAAATATAGAAGGTTTGGGATTTCTTTAAATCCTAAGAAGAGCCTTTTTGGGTTAGAAGAAGGCAAACTGCTAGGACACATCATCTCCAAAGATGGAATCAAAATAGACCCTAGCAGAATCGAGGCCATACAAAATTTAGAACATCCAAGAAACCTCAAAGAACTACAGTCTTTTATCGGGAGAATTAACTTTCTACGAAGATTCATTCCCAATTTGGCCGATCTCCTTAGAAACATTACAAACATGCTTAAAAAAGATGTAAAAATAAAATGGGACTCTGAATCCAGACAATCTTTCGAACAAGTCAAACGAGCACTCATAGAAGCCCCTATTCTGATCAGTACTGATTTTACTAAGGATTTCTATCTCTTTTCTTTCGCTTCCAAACATACTATAGCAGCGGTGTTACTGCAAAAGAACAACGAAGGGTATGAACAAACCATAGATTTCTTTAGCAAAGCATTAAGGGACGCTGCTCTGAATTACAAGATAATGGAGAAACAAGATTTTGCTTTGGTAAAAGCCATAAAAGAATTTAGGGTCTACATTCTCCATTCCCATACCATAGCTTATGTTCCGAATGCGGTAGTTAAGGACATTTTGACACAGGACAATCTAGATGGAAGAAGGGGAAAATGGATTGCTGTCATTTTAGAATACGATATAGATATTAAGCCCACGAAACTAATCAAAGGTCAAGGCCTTGCTAAATTAATGGCTGAATCTAACTTCCATGCTCTTGACATTAGTTTTCTAGATGTGGCAGATGAACAGGGCGAGATGGTGACTCCAAATGTGAGAGAGGTATTTCTCAACTCTCCATGGTACGCAAACCTTATATTCATTTTGCAAAATCTACAAGCTCCCCCTAGTTTGACTAAGACTAAAGCTAGATTTTTAAAGTTGAAAGCATTAAAATTCTGTATTCTAGAAGGAAATTTGTATTGGAAAGATCCTGGAGGCATTTTGTTAAATTGTTTATTGAAAGATGAAACTGATAAAGTGTTACAAGAATTTCATGCAGGAGAATGTGGTGGCCATCTGAACTGGAAGGTCACAACCAACAAAATACTCAGAGCTGGATTCTATTGGCCCACCCTGTTCACTGATGTACATCATAAAGCGGATGCATGTCATCAATGTCAGCTGTTTGAAGGTAAAAGAAAACTTCTCCCTCTACCTCTGAAACCGATCTCAGTTGAGGCCCCTTTCTAGAAATGGGGACTTGATTTCATTGGAGAAATACACCCCCCATCTTCAGGCCAGCACAGGTGGATCCTCACTGCCACCTATTATTTTACAAATGGATCGAGGCAGTACCAAGCAGGAAAGCCACTGACTCTGTTATTATCAAATTCCTTGAAAATAATATTTTGTCTTGCTTTGGATGTCCTAGAAATATTATAACTGACAATGCAGCTACCTTTTGGTCGAAGAAACTCATAGATTTCTACAACCAGTACCACATTGGTTTGGGGCATTCCATAGCCTACTACCCTCAGGGGAATGGGTTGGTGGAATCTTCAAATTTGTTAAATATAATCAAGAAAACATTGTAGGAAAACGAGAAATCATGACACAACAAGTTGGTGTTTGCATTATGGGCTGACAGACTGACCACCAAAAGGTCGATTGGTATGTCACCATACCAACTGGTCTATGGTACAGAGGCAGTTTTCCCCACTTCTTTAGGAGTCCCTGTCATGAAGTTGCTTCAAGATGTACAATCTGAGCCAAATGACTCACAAAGAAGGATCAACCAGATGATCCATTTGCAACAATCTAGGGAGGAAGTTTTCAACAAGACTCAGGTAATCCAAGAAAACATCAAGAAGATCTTTGACAAAAGAACCAAGGAGGACGATTTTAAGCTAGGAGATTTGGTGCTGAGATGGGATGCCAGAAATGAAGACAAGGGAAAGCATGGAAAATTTGACAGTTTGTGGACAGGACCATTCATGATCCAAGCTTTCATGGGAAACAATGCTTTCTTGCTAAACAACGCTGATGGGACAGATCTGCCAGGAGGACATGTGAATGGCAGAATGCTAAAACATTATGTGCCACCTCAATAGAAGATTTGAGTTTTCACTCTCCATTGTACATACCATTTTAATTTTCATTTTTCACTTGCATTTTCTGAGTGAAAAACATTAGTCAGTTGGTTGAAGCCCGAAGAGAAGGCCCTAAGCTGCTGACCACTGTTTTTCCATTTTTGAGAATAAAACCAACGAAGGCTACTAGGTAGAAATATTCAGAATGATAGGAACCAGGATTCTTGTCACTTCCCAGGGCAAGTACCATCCCCAGGTGGAGCCGCTGTTATCACCCTATAAGTTATAGGATCAACTGGTGACTGTGATATTATCTGTCTCTAGTGTTTTTGTTGACAAATGATTTTTCATTCTGCAAATAATTTGAAAAAAGAAAAAGAAAAAAGGAAAAAGAAAAGAAAAGAAAAAGAAAAGAAAAAAGTAAAAGAAAAGAAAAAGAAAGAAAGAAAAAGAGGGCATAAAAGAATTGAAATAAAATCCCCATGCAATAATAGTAACTTGGTCCATACCTTTCAAGCATGGCCAAGTTCTTTTTAAATTTGATGTTGATAGGGTAGTGAATGATTTGGCTAAACAGTTTAATCTTAGCCAAAGTGTCTAGGTTAGAGTAGTGAATAAATATGGCTAGACTGTCTAATCCTTGTCAGATAGCCTTAGGGTAGAGTAATTTCTTAACCCAACAGTTTAATCTAGGTTAACTGTCATAGGAAACTAGGTTAGAACATAGGCTAGTGGCACTGTTGCCTTGTTCCAATAAAGCCAACTTGATGTAAAAGGTTGCACCATGTTTTAAATGCTCAAAATATAGTTTGGTCGAAGTCCCTTGGTGGTGTTTATTTGAAAATGTGGGGAAAAAACCATAAAATGCGTTTATCCTAAGTTTTCCCAGCGCATGTGCTTTTCCACTCCCCATTTATACTCTCCGCATATACCGACGGTCCTGAT
>ML777761.1:2798964-2810617 GCA_009831015.1 Picea engelmannii | reverse complement strand
TCTCAACAGCATAACAATACAAAGAATTCCTTGAGAAAGTGATGGTTATTCATGGATTTTTATAGCCTAGCATGGGGTGTTTATGTGACCTCTTTGGAGTGTGAAAAGGGGCACTTTAGGGCTCAATTAGGTCTTTGACCAGCGCCCCATGTGGATTGAGCTCGGATTTGGTGTCAAATCGACTTGGGAGTTGATCCATTAGTGGTTGGGAGGCCGACCAATTTCAATAAATGCGTCGTTTAGCAGGTGCGCGGGTTTTTCGCCCAACAACTGCACATCATGCGCGCATGCACGCATTGTACGTTGATGTTATGCGCATATGCGCGCACACCCCGGTTCTGTAAAGCACCCTTCAATTTTGGTCATTTTGTATAGTTTTTTAACCCTTTTTCCATGCTGTGGATTAATCCTGTGCCATGAATGACTTCAGTCCTGTGTTGACGATGCCGGGTTCTTGTCGCCCTGTGCGGACGAAATTTCAGTGATAACAGATGCGCCCTGATGGATGAGGTTAGGAGCATACGTATAGCCGAAATCCATCAATGTTTCTTTTACTGAGAATGGTGGTGTAAGGGAGAGCGAGAGTGGGACCGTGTAGAGAAATCCTTTGGAGAAGAAAGGAACCTGTAGAACCCGACCTTCCAAAAGGTGTGTAACAATATACAACTGTGTACAAACGAGGTGGGCATGCCCCATGCTCGTATGATGTAACTCTTGAAAAAAAGATGACGAAAATGTGGATGTAGACAACTGCAGCGCCCGCGGGGGAAGAATGAGAAAGGCAGAAGACAAGTCTGCAAAGGAACATATTCTGAACCATAGGTAATAGTCGCGGAAATAAATAGTGACGGTGATGTGGGCATTGGTGGCCCTACCAAGTTCAGAGGTCTTCGACAAATGATAAAAACTGCAATAGTCACCAAGTAAGACCCACCACAACATGAGAAAGTGTTGGCGTCGAATGTTATGGGGGTCAACAACATCAGGGAGCAATGGTGTTTCCCCGTGTGCCGTCCGAGATCTCTCATTAAATGGCAAATGAGAATCAAGATACTGTCGCCCTTCTGGAAAATTGTGCTGATGTCGACAAAAGGGGGACGCGACTCCCAGAAGCAAAAGGCTTCACGGAATCTACTGTGGTGAGGAAGTGGCAAAGGTACATGGACAAAGTCAAGGAGTGGGAAGACTCAAGACTTCCCTTGGCTAGAGAATGTATGAGACAAACAGTGGCCGCAACCGTGTGACAAGGTCGAGTGTCCGGGGGACGCCAAGACCGAGGATAAGGTGTGCCAGAGGCAGGACAAGGTGAACAAATTCAGAGGGTATAGGGAAGTGACCTGGGTAGTACTCTGAAGATATAGACGATGCCAGCGGGGGGAAATGAAAAGTAATGCTCCAACCAAGGGTGACATGGGTTGCAGGTCGCCAACGGTGACGACAAAAGTAAATAACTGAAAATAAAGGAGTTTGTACAATAAATAATGAATAATTGTGGGAAAATGTACAAATACAGAAATGGGTGCCCCAGTGTGAAATGAGTGCCCCAGGGAGGGCAGAGATTTCTTGGAAAACTGATGAAGGGTGGGGGCCCCATTGGTGAGTTTCTGTATGCGGTAGGTGAAATGAAGATATGTTCGCAGATGGGCAAACTGATGGTGGATGAAATGGTGGGTTCATGATCCTGCGGAGGTGCAGGTGAAAAAGAACATAACCATAAAGCGATGTGCTGGGAGTCCATATGGGAAGCTAGAAAAATGAGGAGAAGAAGTATGTGGTTGGTCTGCAACATGATGAAAGACTACCGAGACTCCCATCCCTAAAGGGTAATGAAGAACAGCATGAGTGTCAATAGTGCCAAAAGGTGCTATGAATGGGACAACTCATGTGGGTGAGAATGCTACCGGGTGACAGTACTGAAGATGCAACTGGAAGTGTGAGTACTACAGAGCCGGGAATGGGTATCCTAAAGGCCAATCTTAGAGGGTGTGACTGGAAATGTAAATGCAAGACAGCGAGAGAGACTACATGCGAGTGCTGAGTATATACCTGAAGGAGTGATGTGGAGAGATGCTGATCAAGTACCTGCACATCGAACAACCAAATACCCAAAGTGAACAATATCTGAAGAGAATCAAAGATATGAGCATATATTTGAAAAATCTGACTATGCACGTGTGTACCTGACCATGATATGGAAAAAAGGCACCCTGGGGGCATAGGATGAAAAGTGACCCAGGGACAGCCGTGATGTAGGCGACGAGATGCTGATCCCGTGGCTGAAGACGGTTCGAAAAATGGACGCCGTGGGCTCCCAGAATGGTGAGTGGAAGTTTGGAAAAAGGCTTATATATAGCTGTAGGGCCCACATTGCCACCTCATTTGTACCTGCTGCTACAGTGAGTTTTCGAGCAGATTCAGAGGAGATTGAGTGATTCTGGGAGCATGAGGTACCCGATCGACGACGTGCGAGTTTCAGGTTAGTGGTCTGATCGTCCTGCATAGAAATAGGTTTCTATTTTTTGGGCAGGGTAGGTAGGGGGGGGGTGTACACTGGGTTTTAGGGGGTTATGACTAGAGTGTGGGCCCACATGCATGGGCGATTCAGTGGAAGGCCCGCATACGTGCATGCCTATCCACTGAATAAGCACGCGGTGGTGCGCGTGAGGTGAAAGTTAAGGCGCGCCCTAGGGGCGCGCCTGTGGGGTGAATAGACACGCTCTCGAGCACGCCTGTGGGTTTGATAGGTGTGCTCTAGAGCACGCCTATATTTTGAACAGGTGCGCTCACGAGCGCGCCTATGGGAAAAACAGGCGCGCATACATGCGCGCCTGTATCGCGAACAGGTGCGCATGTGTGCGCGCCTGTGGGTTGTAAAATCGCGCCTTTGAGGCAAGTTTTATGGGTGAAGAGGGGAGTCTTTTTGATGTATTTGGTGTTTGCGTAAGCTAATATAGGACTCTGGGTTGTGTGCAGGTGATTATCAGTGACCATGGATGTGCGATGGAATGAGCGAGACTGGTCACAGTTGCGAGATGATGTGGCCAATGTGAGGCCTGCAGTTCGAGCGTCTTTAGCAGCCAATGGGCTGCTAAAGTTTTTTGAGTGCCCTTTGATATGGGCACAGGAGTACCTACTCCAGTTCCTGCTGGAGATGTGGAGCCCTGATCAGCACTGCTTCCTCGTGCGAGGAGAGAAGATCCCCTTCACTGCGGTGGAGGATATTTACTTTTTGACTGGGCTCCCCTTCCGGGGAACACCGTTGCCGGCAGAGCCTGTGCTACCGAGGGATACTCACTTGGCTGATGTTGCCCGTCGATATTGTTCAGGTGAGAACTACATGGCTGGGAGTGCAGTCAGTATTAGTGGGTTGGATGCCCTGTTGCATCACTGCATAGCAGCGATGATTGTTCGGGTGTATGGGTCACGAGCGACCCACCAGATCAGTGGTGGCGAGCTGCTGGTGATGGAGAGGGTGGGGGTGGGCTGTGAGTGGTTCGCCTGGGGTTTGACCCTTCACGCATGGATGATCGCGCAGCTGGACTGATGTCGGTCAACAGGTACTGGGGATTTTGCGTTTGGCTCCATCCTGGTGGCCTATTTTTTGGAGAGGGTGCCGATGCTGCGCCCGAGGGTGATTTTATAGGCACCGGGGGTACGAGAGCCGCGTTTGAGGCGGTGGTCCCAGATTTTGGTTCGCCATGGTGGTGGAGAAGGTGGACATTACTTTTCTGCGCAGGCGGTGCAGATATGGCGGCAGATGCCGCAGGTTATGTTGCAGTACCCCTATGCTGGGGTTGACTTCCGGGGAGACCCAGACATGGTATTGCCTACTGGGGAGGTTTTTGATGATTGAGGTACGTTGAGTGTTGTATGTTTTGATTTACGTTGTGTTTTTTGATATACCAGTTCATATGTATGATGTATAGATACTGATATGATCTGCTGTTGCTTGTTTTGTGCATGTGTAGATTTGGCACCTCGCGGGCGCGAGGTGGAGTTGTACAGAGCGCCGACTCAGAGAGAGCCAGAGAGACCTCCACGTGGAGTGAGGCAGAGACGGGATGAGGCTGCCGGGGCACTAGTAGAGCCCGGGAGACCGGCGCAGAGACGCTGTTTTGATGACCCTGGTGCGGTGCCATCGCATGCTCCTCCGGCGGCGGCTGGAGGAGATTTGGATGATATACGCCGCCGTTTTGAGACGGTATTGCAGGACGTTCCTGAGTGAATGTGGATTCGTATCTAGGACGAGGGGTTCCTGGAACAGTGTATGGGGTTACCGACACCATGGCGGAGCCTAGTGCGACGAGCAACAGTGGTCGCCGCGATGACTAGTGGGCGGCTGCTGCCTGAGCAGGGAGGTCCTGCGGATGTGCCACCACCACCGCCTAGGGATGGCGGGGGTGGGCCACCACCTCCTCCTGAGGGAGGGGTAGATGGGGGTGCGATAGAGGCACCCTGATTGTATCATGTATTTTGTATACAGTTTTGATAGGTTGGTGAGCCAATTTGTGTACCAGGATGTGGCACGGGCCTGAGGGCCGATGTATTTTTGTTGTATATAAACATTCAGATGGCCTGATGAGCCCATATATATATGAGTATACATGTTTTTGAGATCCAAATGTGTCGTATATATGTTTTATGTTTTATGATGATGATTCTATCTATATGCTGTGACAGGATGTATGAGATGTATGTGTATGTGTAGCTTAATGTGATATATGCCAATCTAACACCATGTTAGCTATTTCATCTGTTGTTTGATTCAATTCTCTTGGAATATGTGTAAATGTAATGGAATCAAAATGTCGAGATAATAATCTAACCTGCAGGTATTTGCGAAAGAGGCACGGATCGCGTACATGGTACACATTGTTGAGCTGAAGAACGACTAGCTGGGAGTCGAGGAAAACGCTAAGGTGACAAATATGATGATGTTGGGCATCGGTTAGGAGGCCAATGACAACAGTGTATTCAGCTTGGTTGTTGGTTGCTGGTCCTAAATAGATGCCGCTGGAATGGAGCATTTCATGTGAAGGGGTGTAGAGAGACCAAGCAATCGAAGCGAGATTTTGAGTCCAACGGCTGGCGCTGTCGGCATAGCCAATGTGGTAAGATGGTGGAGGAGGCATCTATCAACAGCACAAAGGATAGTTTAGATGAGGGATAAAAATATTAAAAAACACTAAAAAAATAAAATAACCTAAAGTAGCATGACTACGTTTAAGCATAAAATTTCTTGAGGTATAACCCATTGACGGGTTCTTTGAGCGAGAGGCCTTCGGGGGAGGCCAGGATGTATGTACCTTTGGTGAGGCAGTGTTGGATGATGTAAGGGCCATGCCAAAGTGATTCGAATTTTCCATGGCCCAAGGTATCATGAGCGATATCATAGGCTAGGACAAGGTCACCTTCGCGGAATGATCGAAGGTTGACATGGCGATCGAAGGTAGCCTTGGATTGTTTTTTAGCTGCCTCCTTGTTCTGTAATGCAGATCGACGGTCTTCATCCAGAGACTCTAAGTTCAGCAAGCGTTGCTCCATTGGAGCAGTGTTAGGTAAAAGCTCGATGGCGGTGCGAAGGGTGGGAATTTCACACTCGATGGGAAGAGTTTCCTCTATCCCATGGACCAAATGAAACGGCATGAAACCCGTAGTGGTTTTCACCGCCGTTCGATAAGCCCATAGCAAGGAAAATAACATATGATGCCAATTGGTTTTATGTTTATTAACCGTGCGTTGTAACATGGTTTTGAGGACTTTGTTTACAGCCTCGACCTGTCCGTTTGACTGAGGATAATATGGTGAGGCAAACTCGTGAGAGAAGCCTAACCGAGACGAGATTTCAACGAAGATATCATTCTCAAAATGTTTCCCATGATCGGAGACTAATTGAAGTGGTACTCCGAACCGGGATATGACGTGGTTGAAGAAAAAGCGCGCTGCTGTGTCAGCGGTGTGATTGAAGGTGGGCATAGCTTCAGCCCATTTGGTGAATTAATCGACAGCGACAAGAATGTATTTGTGACCATTGCTGGAGGGGGGATTACAAGTCATAAAGTCAATGCCCCATTTACAAAAGGGCCCTGCAGTGATGACAGGGTGAAGAAGAGCGGGGGGAGCGCGGGCTTTGTTGGCGTAGAGCTGACATTGCTGACAGCGTTTCACGGCATGAATGCAATCATGAAACAGGGTAGGCCAAAAGTAACCAGCTCGGATAATATTTTGAGCCGTGGAAATGCCCGAAAGATGGCCCCCACATGCACCGCTGTGGCAGTCGTTTAAGACTCTGTTGGCCTCGTCAATAGTCAGGCAGCGACGAAGAAGGGTGTCGACGCCCCGCCGATATAGGATGTCACCGATGAGGAGATAGCGGGAGGCCTGATGGCGAATGCACTGACGATCATCTCGTGATAGGTGGTTACCAAAATTTTGAGTTCGCAGGTAGACGAGAAGGTCGCCATACCAAGGATTATCTGAAGTGATGTAAAAGAGATGTTCGTCAGGAAAGTCGGTATTGACGGGGGCACCAGGTGTGTCGGAGGGAAGGGCTGTGACAAGTTCTGCGAGAACGAGGGCATTCTTACTCTTAGGTGTTGAAAACTCGAGGTCTTACTCCTGAAGGATAACGATCCATCGAGCGAATTTTCCGTTAACTTGGCGACGGATGAGAAAATATTGCATAGGGTTGGAATCTGCGACGACCTTGGTGGTGCAAAGCAGAATGTAGTGGCGCAGTTTCTGGACTGCGAGGACAACTGCGAGAGCTAGTTTCTCTTCATGTTTGTACTTCAAGGGTGGTCCTGAGAGGTTCTTACTGACGTAGTAAATGACGTGCTCACGATTATCATCTCCGAGCTGGACGAGGACGCCAGCTACTGATACAACTAATGCTGATACATAGAGGATGTAGTCGCGATTGTAGTCAGGTGCACTAATCAAAGGTGCATTGGAAAGTGAGGCTTTAAGATCGTCAAACGACTGTTGGGCATAGTCGTCCCAATGAAAAGGGATGTTGTGACGCAGTAAGCGAAGGAAACCATGTGCGCATATAGCGTAATCAGGAACAAAGCGTCTCAGGAAGTTAGCTTTGCCTTGTAGACTCTGCAGTTGTCGTAAATTCCGAGGCGGTGGAATTTCAGTGATAGCTTGGACTTTGAGGGGGTCCACGGTGATACCGTTTTGTGAAACAATGAAACCGAGGAGGCACCCTGCGGTGACACAGAACACACACTTGAGAGGGTTCAAGAAGATGTTGTACTGACGACACCATTGAAAGATGATTCATAAATCATCGAGGTGTTGGGTGCGTTTCTTAGATCGAGCGGTGAGGTCGTCTAAGTAGGCGAGGATGATTGCGGCCAGATCATGAAAGATGTATGTCATGGCCCGCTGGAAATTTGCACCGACATTTTTGAGTCCGAAGGGAATGACACGATATGAAAACGTACCCCACGGGGTGATGAATGCAGTTTTGTATTGATCGGCTGGGTGGATCTGAATTTGGTTATAGCCAAAAAATCCGTCCATAAAGGAAAGAGCTTCGTGGCCGGCGCAGTCATCGATAATCTGATCGATGAAAGGCGTAGGGAAGTTGTCCTTGGGGAATGTGTTATTGAGATCGCGAAAGTCGGTGAAAACGCGGATGGTGCCCTGTTTTTTGTCGACGGGTACAGGGTTGGAAACCCATGAAGTGTTAGAGATGGGGTAAATAAACCCGGCCGTACGTAATTTATCAATTTCGGCTTTGATAGCCGCGGCCTTAGATGGGTGTAGCGGTCGCTGTTTCTGGCAAACTGGTGTGATGTCTGGCCAGGTGTCGATATGATGTTTGACAATAGATGGGTCGAGGCCAGGCATCTCCGTGTATGACCAGGCGAAGATATCCCTGTATTCTTGGAAGAGGGCTTTGTAGGCAGCGATTTCCTGTGGAGTACAAGCGGCTCCAATGATGATTTCCTCGATGATGCCCGGTTTAATGGAAATGTCTATTTTGATGGTGGGGGAAATGTTAGCTAGATTGCCTTCTTCAAAAGCGTCGGGTGCTGGAATAGGTTTGTTGAACCAATCGATAGGCCCTGATGGGATAATGTCTTTGGTTTCAATTGCATAAACGGAGTTGTGGCTAGGAGGAAGGTGGGCTTCCTGCGGAAGGAAGAGAGCGCGGTGATGTAGTGCGTCCCAGGGAGAATATGGGCATTGTAGCTCTTCCAATATGTCTTCGTCACTTTGAAAATGACGAGAATATAATGGATCTTGAGGAGTGATCTCAGTGACAGTGTGGTTTCCCCCTGCTGTAGAAACAGAGGAGGTAATGCAAGGAGAGGGTGAGGGTTCACTCGTCATAAACCATATATTGAGGTGTTGAGGGGTACCCGTAGTAGTGGGATGGAGAGTCTCCACCGGGGAATGAGCATGAGAGCTGGGAGGGTTACAGGGTAAATCCTCAGATGTGCCATCTAAGAACCAAGGAGGTGTTGGGAGTGCCTCGGGTTCTGGAGAAATGACATGAAGAGCCTCGAGTGATGAAGTAAGGTAAATTACCGCTGCTGCGGGTTGGTGTTGCAGGGCCAATCGACGTTGTCTGTATGTGAGGATTATTGGACACTGGTATGTAAAGTGAGCCAATGAATCACAAAGAGAGAAGGGGAATCTCATGCGTTCATTGACTGAAGTGGTGACATAGAGAATGTCAGTGATTGGTGTTTTAGAGGACGTGGCAGGGCGTGGGTTGTTCTGAAAGTCTTGGCTTATGATAGCCAGTGCCTGCCGGAAATGTGGTAGTGTTGGACAATGATGGGTATAGTGGCCATACTCAGAACAGATGGCACACGCGAATTTGGTTTTTAACCCTTTACTACTGGAAGGTTGAGTGGTAGCAGTAGTACTGGGTGGTGTGGGGGTTGGATTGGGGGGAATTAAATTTCATAATTCCGGTAGTGATGGGAAGTTGTTGGTTTGGTGACCCTCTTTGTCACACAAGGCACAAGGTGGTGGGATGCACGGAGGAAGTGGAGCTGTGGGATCCTTCTTCTGTCACCTGCCCCCGGCTGTAGCAGGGGGGGTAGGGAGTATGGGGGTAGTGGGGGTAGTGGGGGTGATGACAGGAATCGTCATGGGGAGTCCTTCCTGTGGGCCATGGACCATCTCAGGTGGATGTAAGTACCACACTAGGATTGCTAACACCATATTGGGTAGTGTGAGTGTTGCTGCTACCTGGAAAGCTTCTATACCGGGTGGAGGGTAAAAGAAGGGAATTTGAGTGAGGGGTCGGGGAACTGACTCCCAAATGGGACTAGGCCCTTGAGGGGATGTGGATTCATGGACCGTAGGGGCCGACGAGTGCACAGGAGGCTCCTGTGGGAGTGGTGCTGCGACTGTTGAGACGTCAGGAATGACTGAAGCCTCCTGAGGAGGACGAGCATCCTCCTGGAGAGTTTCCTTAGAGGAAACGATGCATACCTGGCTAGGGGGAAGGAGTGGTGGTGCTCCATGGTATGTCCCTAACAAGGATGGATCTTTGAAAATCCCAGGGCCCATTTCGATGAGTGGATATACGTCTTTGTTGGTGTGAATAAAAGGAAGAATGTTATCGAGATTGGCAGATGGGTTAGGCTCGTAATGTGAGACTTGGTCGATGGTCACAATATTCCCGTTGTGAGGGAACATGATTGTCCTAAAGACTGATGATGCCACCGCCTTCATAGCATACATGTAGGTACGGCCAAACAAAATATTGTAATCGAGTTGAGCGTCGATAACTTCAATGTCAATGAGAATGGTTTTTCCCCCGAGTTCTACGGGGACATTTTGGAAGAACCCTTCGGGGGACGATGGTCTCCCGTCATAAGCTCGTAATGTGATGGTGGACGGTAAGAGGTCTGGGGAACCAGGTTTCTGGCATACTGTTTTGGACATGATGCAGGTAGATGCCCCTTCATCGATGATACACCGATGGACGGTGATGTTCCATATTTTTACTGGTATTTGAATAGCGATGGCGGCGGGAAGACGAGGTTCGCAGCTATCAAGGTCAAAAGTGATGAGTCGAGTATCGGCACGGTCGACTGCCCCCAAGGTGGAAAGTAGTGATTTCCGCTGTGTTGGAAAAGTCTGGAGGACTTCCAGAACTGACATGGAAGCTGGGGATTGCGCTAAGTCATCTACCAAGCTGTAGTTATGTGCTGCCCGAGCCTGTGGGTTGTGAACATTCCTGCGCAAGGGGATGCGAGGGATGCGTAATGGTGGTTCAGCGGAAGGGCGAAGGATCACCAATGGGGGTCCCATTGGTGTAGTGTTTGTCTCTGAAGAGATAGGAGTAGACTCAGCTGTTGTAGGATACTGACGATTGCATGTTTGCAACAGAATTTCTTCCTCACTAGTGAGGAGAATTGTTCGTTCTACTGGATTGTTGGGATTTTGGTATTGGCCCACCTGAGGTGGGGGATGTTGCGTGTCTTGTTGGGTGTTTATGACACCTTGATGTGGGATAGGATTTTGCAGTACGGCGGGAGGGGGTTGTTGCGCATATTGTTGTTGTGCTTGCTGCGGCGCAGGTTGCGCTGGGGAGGGGGGAAGGCTCCCAGAGTCTTTCAACCTTTTGAAATCAGCAATCTGGGGGAAATGGTGAGTGTAATGGCCGTACACACCACAAAGAGCACAAGGGTGGATGGTTTTAACATTATTCCGCCCTTGGCATTTGTTGTTATTGCCCCCCTGGGGGTTTTGGTTCCCTTGGTTCGGGTTGCCCCCAGTGGGTGGGTGCTGTGGGGGTTGATTCCTTCCTTGACCAGGATTGTTGTTATTCATGTTCCTTCCTTTCTTCTTGGCATTGTTCAAAGGGTGAGTTGGGTTGGCTGTGTTTAACTGTTCAAAATTTTGATATTTTTGAGGAGAAGAGGGTTGAACAAAGTTTACCCCCGCATGAGGATGTGGGGGAGCCATGGGTTGTGGAGGACTCGGAAAGAGAAAGTATGGATTTTGTGGTGGTACCGATCCATAAGGTACATAGGAAGGCATCATTATTTCACTAGTACTATAAGCTGATGTTGAGTGGGTACCACTGGTTGTGGGAATAGGTGGATGTATGGGAGGTGCCGGTGGCGGTCCACTAATGGGTGGAGGTGTAGCAATAGGGTATGGCTGTTGGTAAGGGGGTGGGGGGTAATAAGAAGTGTCCCCATATGTTGGTGGGTATTGAGGTGTTCCATACATTGGTGGTGGTTGGGGTTGTGGACTATGGTGCGTGGTGGTGCCTATTAGCCCGTCTGCTGAGTGTGACATCCCAGGTTTGTCTTGACCAAATGGCACAGGTTTGGGAAGATCAGGAAGCACTATGTATAAGTACCCTGACTGTGCATAAATGAGGTTGTATTGTTGAGCCTTACTGATGGCTTCCTCTTCAGATTGTGGGAAGGTAGAAGCTACATCCTTTCTAAGGAGAGCGACAAGTGATCTAAGAAACCAGTCAAGACATTGCTGTTTGGTGGTTTCTGCTTTACACAAACTACGTTGCCTACGCCACTCATGAATGTGGTCAGCAATGTTAGTGGCTGAGGACTTATTGAAATTAGACAGTAGTTCTAGACCGTTGTCATGGCGGATGGGTAATTGGAAGAAATTTAAGAAGGCTTTGGCCAAGGATTCAAAGGTT
>ML777761.1:2762245-2774001 GCA_009831015.1 Picea engelmannii | reverse complement strand
AGCCCATTCGACATTGACCCCGCACATTCCGACTATCCTTGCCGGTAATGCGGTAGTTAATCAAACTCCGATTGGCACACCCGTAACACCAAGACCAAATATCCGTTTTGGATTTAGGGCACTGAACGCATATGCCACTACCAATGCCCAAACCACTACTCAAATCGTACCGGGAAGTTCCATACCTATCCAACAACTCGAAGGGACGGTCCTTGGTAGTTCTAACCCAATCGACAACATCGGTCAAACTTTCACGTCTGGCCCTCAAATCCCGGGAACTCTACCTCAAACTGGGGGGAATCCTCCCACCGGAGGACAAATCCCATTCAGGGGGCACCCTCATGTTGGGGGGCAACCTCAAGTCGGAGTCCACCATCATCCACAAGGACAAAATGTGTCCGTTGCAACAAATCCGTGGAGCGTCCCTTTTCAAGGAAATCTGCATGCCTCCACAGGGAAAAATGCGCCCACCACACCTAACCCGTGGAGCGTCTCCTTTCAAGGAAACCCACATGCCTCCACGGGGAAAAACATTCAAACTTCGCAACAACCCCCTTATGGACAAATTCCCAACCCAACCCATAACCCTCAAAACCCATCCGGTTATCCTCCGCTCACACAGGCTTCTCAAAACACTTCAAATCCTATGTACCTTGGTGAAAACCAACCTCACATGAGAGGGCCCACGAGTTATAATTATCCACATAACCCAGTATTAGGCCCCACTGGTGTTCCTCTGCCGCACCAGCATTACCCACAGGTTAACCGACAACTACCCTTGCTAGCCACCCTGGACCTTCCAGACTTGTCTCGGTTAACAAATGATCCCATTCATCATTCTTCGGTTTGGCCTGCTATTCCAGCAAAGCTCCCTTCTGATATCCCAAAATTCGACGGAAAATCCGGAGAAGACCCGAACAACCACGTAATGACCTTCCATTTGTGGTGCTCATCCAACTCCCTCATGGAAGATTCTATTCGTTTGCATCTTTTCCAACGGACACTTATGGGTTCAGAAAAATGGTACATTGAATTACCACGCGCATCTTTTTACGATTTCAACTCCCTCGCCATGTCCTTTCTCACACATTTCCAACTGCCCATCCGATACGAGACGGGTACTGAACTATTAACCTCTCTTCGTCAGACAACTTCCAAACACATCTCCGATCATATCCATGAATGGAGAAGACGACAAAGGCTAATCAAAGCGGTCATCCCTGACCAATTATTAGCGGAATGGTTCACGAAATCATTATTACCCAAAATCGCTCGTGATGTTTCCATGGGTGGTGTGGTTACCGAGGAAGAGGCCATCACCCAAGCTCAGTACTTAGACTTAGTCTATTCACAATTCGGTACTCTGTATGAGTTGATACCAATCGCTACCCATCCCAATAACGATCCATCCAAACCATCGACTGCTTCTCATGCGGATGGAGTTATTGGATCCATCAAAACTCAATCTACTACTCAGTCTACTGGCACAATCCGGTGGCTTGCTTCCACGACTGCCCCCAGTTCGACTGCACCCTCTTCTACCCCCACCCAAACTCAAGTCTCTGATGTGAATGTGGTCCAATCAACCCCTTCACAACAGACTGGGGGCAAGAAGAAAGTGAGAAACACAACAAAGAAGAACAATAACAATGAACAACCCAAGACCCAACCACAAACCCCTGCTGCTGGAAAACAACCACAGTGAAAACCGAAATTCCCATGTCTCATTTGCGGTGACGATCAATACACTCGAGACTGCCCACATCGCGATGAAGTTGCTAAAATTTTCAAAGGAAATTCGCAACCCGCTGTGCTCACTCAGCCGTTTCCACAACAACAATCTTTTGTTGCACAAATCCCCACGCCAGGGGGTAGTTCCAACCAACCCCATGATGATACCTCGACAAGAGCACACATTTACATGTTTAACGGGGTTAATCTAACCACTCGTTCTGCGACATACGACACGCCAGTTAAACCTGATAAGCCGAAGACTGCTAACGGTTCTTCGCCAGACCCTTTACCATCTGCTGTCAATCCTCCATCTGTTAACCCTCCATCCGGGCCACTTTAGATTGAGAAACCTTCTTTTGACTCCATCTTATGCCCTCCTAAGAGCACCATCTGAAAATCCACTTTCAATCCTAATTCACGAGCCGCCCAAAACTACAATATTGTAGAACATTTCGCCCAAGTTCCATGTGCCATGTCCACATTGGAAGTGTTACAACACTATCCTAACCAACGTAGGACGCTCTTAGCTGCTATTGGCGCTTTCGATCCTGAGTCATCCAACTACATCACGTTTAATTTGGATGACCATCAACCGCGACTCTCCCACCAGCTAGCTTTCCAAATCGATGTTGTTGTTCATAATCAACAAATCCATCGAACCATTTTGGATGAGGGAGCCTCCACCTGTGTCATGTCTGCATCCTGTTGGAAAGGTTTGAAATCACCTGCCCTTAACAAATCCCCCACGATGTTACGTTCTTTCGATGGACGAGGTTTCCATCCTCATGTATTATTGCAATCCCTCGCCGTACAATTGGGCAGCAAAACTGTTACCGTTGATGTCGAAGTGGTCGACGCTCCCCTCGATTACAACCTGTTATCACCCCATAAATTATGGGAATCAATTGATGACTTGGATATTGTCTGTATCTGGTGATTTGGTGGACAAATGATATTGCATTCTTCAAATAATTTGTGAAAAGAAAGAAAAAAGAAAAAAGAAAGAAAAAGAAATGAAAAAGAAAAAAAAGAAAGAAAAAGAAAAAGAAACGAGGGCTAAAAGAGTTGAAACAAAGGCCCCATGCAATAATAGCAACTTGGTCATACCTTTCAAGCATGACCAAGTTCTTTTAAATTTTCAATGTTGATAGGTTAGTGAATTCATCTCATCACACTGTCCAATCTTGGTCAGATAGCATCTAGGATAGGATTAGTGAATACATCCGATCAGACCATCAAACCCTGATTAGATAGCCCCTAGAAAGAATAAAAGCTTAACCCAACTGTTTAATTTGGGTTAATTGCCTCGTGACAGTAGGTTAGGGTGTAGATTGATTGCTTTGTCTGCCTTGCCAAAATAAAGCCAGATCGATAAAGATGTTGCCTTGTGACTCCCATGCCTAAGTGTAGTTGAATTGATGCCCCCTTGGTGGTGTATGTGCGAAAAATCAAATGAAAACCCATGTGAATGTCCTTATCCTAAGTTTTACCTACACGTGACATTTTCCGCCCCCTACTTATGTCTCACTCACTTTTCAAAGGCCCAAATCAAGGTGCTTAGATCAACGGTCCATATAGTGTTCCGGACCCCCCCTCCCGTTCTGCCTTTAACGGAAAGGGGGCGGTCCGGAATCGGCGATAATCTTTGCACAGATCTGAACGGTTCAGAAAGGAGCGTGCGAATCCACGGATCATATTGGATTCCAGACCCCCCCACCCCTTCTGCCTTTAACGGAGGGGGGGGGGGGTCCGGAATTGGTTATAAAGCGAGCGCAGATCTAGACGGCTCTTAATCCAGCGCTCGAATCGACGGTCCACATTGGATTTCGGACCCCCCCCTCCGTTCTGCTTTTAATGGAGGGGGGGAGTCCGGAATTGATATTAAGGAGCGCGCAGATCTGGACGGCCATCGTGCAAGAGCACAGATCGATGGTTCCTAACGCATCTCGGACCCCCCTTGGTGTTCTGTCTTTAATCAAAGGGGGGGGGTCCGGAATGAATATTCCTTCCGGCGGGCCCCTTGTTACACATGGCACGTTTCTATTGGTCCAAAGGTCAAATCCCCCACCTGCTACCTGACATCCCCTCACCCTTGGACGTCATCCTCCACTATCCCCACTTGTCCCACTTACCCCCGGGTCGAAGTCCCATCCCGTTACTACTGTCAGTCCACGGTGTCAGCGCCATAACACCCTTCACTCATGAACAACCCCTTTGGCGACTTTACCTCCAATCACAAACCTCCACGTCAGTCGTCCGTATACTTTGGTCACCATCACCTGCCATATCACCCCAAGTGGCCCGTTGTCCATTAATAACTGGGTTATATGCCCGTTGTCATGCTGAACATTTTCCCACGTCCGACCGACCCAGTTTCGAATAAAGATACCATTACGACAACTTTCACTCGTTATTCATTCCTCACGCCAGAAACATCTGTCGCACTAGAGAACATATCTATCATCTTCCCACTGCTCCCCCGTCATTTTCCTCCACCCCTGTAGACCCCACTAACGTTGTTTGTTGCAGGTACAATTACGAAGATGGTGTCTAAAACGAAGCCAGCTGAAGAGGAGGAGAATCCGTTCGTTCCGCCTCCGGTCGACCTGGACAAAATCCCTCTGGTTGACAAAGATCGGTTGATAGCGGACACCATATGCAGTTTTGACTTCTCGGACCTGCAATCATGGCTCCGGGAAGTTTTCCTAGATCAAAGTGACGAGATTGGGCTCTGCGAGTCCAATCTGCCCCTCTATCTGTTCCCACAGATTCATCACTTCCCAGAGTTTGCACTCAAGTGCCAAGCTCACTATGTCCCTGAACAAAAATCCATTGTCTCTTCCTTTGGGGATGTCCTTTTCTTCATTACCCCAGAGGATATCGACCAAATGATGCAGATAACCCGCTCGGAGTCTGCATCCCCATTCAACCTGGAGATCCTCACCGAGCTCTACCAAAAAATGACCTTCCCACAGAGAGCTCAAATCGTGGAGCTTTTCCTCCCCACTTCCGCTCCACTCCCGACCACAAATCCTCTGTACCCATCTTCTCTATTTTCCACCAAAGGAAACCAGATTATTTCCTCACTGTGCGCCCTGCTCGGGAACTATTCCGATCAGTGGGTAGACGAACCCATCCTTGGTTTTCTCTCTATCTTTTCAAACGATGAACAACCAACCACCCAATTCGATTACAACACCTTCTTGGCCCACCACATCCACAAACAACTGGTGAATTTCGCCACTGAAGGCATGTTCAGGTACTCGTCCATCCTAGCTTACATGTTCATCTACTTCCAAGCAGAAAGATTCAATTTCTCGATGCAGAAGATGGACGCCGACGGGAAGCCACAGCCGGTCATAGCGTGGACGTCTCTTCTAAAGCGCAATTCTGCTGAATACGCCTTCGCAGCGTTCATTGATCAGTTTTACCACCCTGTGGTAAGTATGCTGACTGGCGTGCCTGAGCCATGAGTAAATGACGAAGTCCGGAGAGTTCTACACCTCTCAGAAAATGCAAAGACAAGAGACTGGTACTTATACCAGAATCACTCCGAGATCCGAGTCTACGGGTGCGAGTTGGCACCATACAAGCTTCCTAGATATATGCCGGTAAGAGTTTTCGCGCTGGAATATATTAGGCAAATTATGAATTCTGATGATGTTCATTTTGTTTCCCTAAAAAAGAAGCAACAGTTTCGGATTAAAGGGCAGATAGGTTCATTCATCTGCAACAGCAGAGGCGCTGGTGATGAGGCAGGCAAACTGTTGAGGGAAATGAAATTTCTGACAAGTTTCACTTGGCATTATGATCCTTGTGGAATCATTTCTGAGATGAGAGTCAAAAATAAGAATGCCCCATATGCACATGAGCCCAGACCCAAAATCGAAAAGTTTGCTAATCAAATAGAATGGGAGCCTAATACGTTGGTGGAGGTGGAACCAACTGTCGGGATGGAAAAGCAGATAGCCACAACAAGCACACCCCCCACTGTCACACCTCAGAATCCCAAGGAAAAGAGGCCTCGGCAAGAATCGTCTTCTCCACTAACAGAGTTGTCTTCGGAAGAATTTAGTATGCACGCCAAAAAGACAAGGACTGTTCCAACGACGGGCACGACAGTGGAGCAAGAGATCACAACCACCACAGCGGCCTCCCCAGGGGTCAAGCCCATAAGTCTACCTTTCGGTTTGAGTCAACACAAGGATATATCGAAAACATTGAAAACCACTGACTCCCCCTTAGATACTCCACCAAGCAGGACCGGGCCCAAATTGGGCATTTTTGAAAAGTATGACTTAATCAAAAAGAAGAACCAGACCCTGACCAGCAACGCTTATGCCCAATTTAAGAAGAAGTCAACCACAACTCAACACAAGCTCCTTTTGGCATTCGATACAGAGAAAGGAAGGATGCATATGGCCTACCTCCATGCACAAGTGCCGGATCCCAAAGTCATATCTGATTATAAAAGGGTCACAGTTGAGTTCTAGGCCAAGGACGTGCACCCAACGGACCAGATGGATCTGCATAAACAGACTGGAGAGATGGTTTTCCACACTTTATCCCACGCTACAACTTCTGCTTCAAAGTATCAGATAGCTTTGAGCAACGCCCAGACCCAACTAAAGATGGAGAAGATATCATCCTTCACGAAGGACAACAAAGTCAAAACATTGGAGGAGCTAGTCCTCAAGATTGGCTATGACCCTACAAATGTCAAAGCAGCTGAGGAAATGATTAAGAAGAAAAATGCTGACATCGCATCCTTAAGGAAGCAGCTAAAGCTCCCTCCAACAGAGAATCCACAAACGAAGGAAATAGCCGAAAAAGAAGGGGAAAAAGATGAAATGCTGAGATTACTTATGGAGCAGAATGCTTAGTTGAGGGAGATGGAGGCCGAGATGGAAAAAATGTTGAAGGAGAAAGAGCAGACAAAGATAGCGGAAGGCATCCCCTTAAGTTCTATCCCCATTGTAGGATTGAATACAGCGATAGTGACAGCAGTTCAATCTACAACAACAGTGCAGGTACCAGAAGACACCATAGATCTGGCTAAGTCTATGGAGAGAATGAATTTGCAGGAGTCTGAAATCAGTAGACTCAAGAAAGAAATGGAAAATCTCCTAAAGCTGAAGACTTCTTTCCAGACAAGTCTAGCCAAAGAGAAGCAGGTGAACGAGCAAATCCGGAAGGAGCTACAACAACTCCAAAAGCAGACTGTGGCAGGGAAGACTCTGGACGAGGCCAAAGAAGTGATATGGACTGATATTTCCAGGTGCATAAATGAAATATGGCCTATGTTTCAAATAATGTTTGAGCAAAACGAGTTGCTCGAAAGGAGCAAACAAGCGGTGGAGAAAATCAGGACAGAGCTGAGAGACATGCCAGCCCAAGCTAATGAGATCATAAGGTTCCTAAATTCAAAGACCAGGGAGGAACTAGAGGAATTAAAGATCGAGGAAAGAACAGAAACTATACTGGAGGTGAAAAGAGTTCTGACCAAAAGAGGCCTCATGCTCCAGCTTGAGGAGAAAATCCAAGTTATGGATCAAGGAGTGCAAAGGTTTTTTCACAAGATAGATGCTCTACAAAGAAAAGGCCTACTTGGTATGAAGGTCATCAATGATAAATTGATGACACTCCCTAATTATAAAAATAAGTTGACTGAAGCTTCTAATTCCAAATTTGCAGGGGTACAAGGGAGTGTCACGGGAAAAGCATTCATAGAAGCCCTGCAGTTGGATATTGATATCCAACATGAAATTAAGCATATATTCGTCATCAAGCCCACATTTGCTAAATACATGGATATGGATGAAGTGTACAGGAGATTGCTTAAAATTACAGTGCCAAGTCATATCAGATGGGAGGAGCTGTGTGATCTGCTAGATTAGCAGATGAGCCGTCAAGATCCAGTCACCTGTCTAGTCAGAAGAGGTTGCGTAGGCACCTCGCTAACGGCCTACCCAGAAGTTCAACAAACAGTTACATCGAGTCATCAAAGCAGTTTTGATTAGTTAAGTTAGTTATGCTAATAATAGCATGAGCACATCCTGATCAGTTATGACAGGAACGTTTGTATTTGGACTTATAAATACTTCTTTTTTCAATGTATTGAGGGTTGTTGATTCACACCTCCTATTGCTATCAAGCTGTAACATTTTTGAGGAGATATACTATTAATAAAGAAGAGGAAGTTTATAGTATTCTTGCGTATGTTCCCTGGTGATGTGTTTCCTTGAGTTAATGTTTTCTTTATTCGTATTTCATATTGTTGTCTGAATCTAATCTTTACGAGTAGCGTTATGTCACAGAATTTATCTCTGATACCCTGTATCCGACTCTAGAGGTTTAAGTGTTTATCTTCTAAATATATTCAATTAAGAGATTCTTAAGTGCTTGTTAGTTGAAGTTATTTTCCTCATCTGTTCTTCCCTTCATCATTTAAAATACTAAAAGATCGAGTGAATGTATTACCTCGCCTTGTGAAAGACTTCTTCAACATTTCTGGTTGTATCTCAGATTCCTTAAATACAGACCCCATAGCCCAATGGATGTGTAGTTTGTCTCAACCAACTTAAAAAAACCCTTACAACAAAACCAAAGTTTCCTATAACTAGCATAATATCTTAATTTAAAACAAAGCTAAATTATACAGAGAGATCCCTCTCTGGAGCTGGAAGGGCTAGGTCCCAGCTCTAAAAGTGGTTGGTTAAGGTTACCTCTGTAGATTTCTTCTTTTTCAACCTCTCGGAAATTTACCGAGTGCTAACATAAATGGCGACTCCACTGGAGATGAACTGAAACTAATATCTCACGACTTTTCCCCCCGAAGAAAGTTTGACTTTGAGGAGAAAGTAATGTTTAGAGGTTGATTAACTCTGTACATATTATTCCCAATATTGTTCTTAGAACCTCTTTCCCCTCTATGACTGTCCCTACAGCAGTACAACCCAATATAGAGCCCGGGATAGCGAATCAAACTCATATTGCGTCGAATATTTTTGACCTAATCCTCAAGACCGCCAATAACCGGGAAGAGCTCGAACGTTCATGGGAAGCCATTGAACGAGACATAGCGGCTCAAGAACAATTGGAATCGAGACGACGTCGACGCATAAATCTTCCATAGTCTCTTTTTATCATAAAATTAAATAAAAATTAAAACATATATAAAAACCCAAAAAGAGTTCTGGCTCCTAAGAAAGTTCACACTCGATCTCATCCAGACCCAAAACCCTCTGCAGTGATAGATAATCCCGAGCAGTTGTTGAGGTGAAAGACCTTAGCTACAAGTTCAGTGAGTTACACTCCCCTTCACAAGTCTCCTTCCTTTTCCGGAGGACAGGATATCTTTCAAAAACCTGATCTTGGCCTTATTGCGCCACGAAACCTTAGTAGAACACGGTCCGAAACCTTTGCGTCTAAGCTCAGCTTTGATCCCACTGTGGTGCCACCCCGAACCCCTGAAGCCTTGTCGCCCACGACTAAGCTACAAATCGATATCATAGCGCCACCCAGTCCCTCATCACCCTTGTCCTCATTCTTCACCTCTCCCACTACCCTGGTTGTCGTTCCGCCTCCTCCGCCCATCATGGCAGCTAGATATGCACCTTTGGTGTTGGCCGCACCTCTGCATTCCATGCCCCAAGACTACCAGACCAGACTGCCACAGTTTGATGCCAAAGGAACATCAAGCGCACAATAACATGTGGATAAAATGAACGACTACTTGGATCTACAAGAAGTTGACGAAATCGACGTTCAAATGAGACTTTTCGCTCAGAGTCTGACAGGGGACGCCAAGAAGTGGTTCAAAGCATTACCCGCAGCCTCAATCCCTAACCTTGTCGTGATCCAAAGAAGTTTTCTCGACAGATGGGAGGTAAAGAAAAACCCTCTCCAAATACTGTCAGAATACGAGAATATTAAAAGAAATCAAGGTGAATCGGTCCAAGACTATTGCACCCGTTTTAATAACCTGTATAATGCTATCCCAACTGAAATCAAACCTCCACCGGGTTTGGCATTAATTAAATTCCCTGATGGGTTTGATGCTGACATGTCTTATAAATTAAGAGAAAGAGATGCTACCACCCTTGAAGACATGCAGAAGAGCGCGATTAGTGTAGAGGCAAATCTACTGGCGAAACGGGCCCGACAAAGGTCGAAAAGAAGGGTCACTATCAAAGAAGAGCCTTCCATGTCGACCACAGATTCCAAGATAGATTCTATGTCCCGAAACATGGAATTCATGATGGAAAGAATGAATTTATCTGACAGAAACCCTCCCAAGGACAACACACCTGCTCCTCAGATCCGAAACCCCAATTTTAGGAGAAACCCTCCTCAAATTAGACAAAGGGATCCTAGGGACCAAAGGGATCAGCGAGATCCTAGGGATCAAAGAGAACAAAGAGGTCTAGACCCACCAATTAGACCTCCCCTACAGGAAAACTATGCCGATGATGGAGGGGAAGTAATAGAGGAATTGGAGGACACTCATATCAACCTCATGAGAATACACGACAATGAGGCTATTTTCCTTACCCAAGAAGAGCAGGAACTATTTCTGCTAAAACAAACAAATGTGAGTGGGGAGACTGAGGATGCGGGGAAAACAACCTGGGAAGATGCTATTCTGGAAGTACACCGACAACAAAACCTGCGGGGCAAGAAGACAGAAGGAATTCCCCAAGAAAGACAACCAAAATGCAGAAGTTAGCCGGGACCCAAAAAACTCCTGAGAAAACAACCGTTGAAAAATCTTTTGAGAAAGGTAAAACTGATGCTCCTGTGAAGAAAAAAATCACCATCATGAAAAGACCAGCACAGCTCAAAGTTTCGCCTGTTAACCTGCCTAGTACTTTTGACTGGAAGGATATGGACCAAACAGAATCAACAAGTCAGACCCGAACACTAGCACCTTTTAGCCTAGAGGCAGAACTGGCCAAAATTAAAATTCCCGTCCCATTGACAGAGTTGATAAGCCGAGGTGGTTATCATTCACAGGTACTAAAGGCCTTAGCCATCGATCCTGGCATAGGCACCCAAGCCTTGACTATCGGATCAATGACTCACTCAGACACTGTGAACCTCGCTGATGATCACCCCAAACTCCTTTTCGGACCTGCAGTGGATGGTCGAGACGATACCGGTGATGTAGCTCCCTTCTATATCAGTTTGAACATACATGATTTGATATTGCATAACGCCATGTTGGATTCAGGTGCCTCACACAATTTGATGCCTAAAGAAGTAATGGAAAAGCTAGGATTGGAGGTCACTAGGCCTTACAAAGACTTACATTCGTTTGACTCTAGCAAAGTCAAATGTATTGGTCTAATTAAGGATCTATGCATCCCCCTGGTTTAGATCCCTTCAAAAAGCATGGTAATGGACGTGGTGGTTGTATACATCCCACCAAAGTATGGTATGTTACTGTCACGGTCTTGGGGAGCTAAGCTCAAAGGAACCTTACAACTGGATATGTCTTACGCCACTGTCCCAGTTTTTGGACAACAGAGGAGGTTATACAGAGAAACACTGATGAAGTATATGGTCAGTAGTCAAGAGAAACCTCACAATTACCCCCTTTACTCTTCCCATTCAGATTTGGATTCATTCATCTTGTACAATGATGATACTGAAGAACAAGATACTCAGCTGACAGAAATTGTAGAAAATCAAGATGAAAGTCCGGAAAGCAATGAGGCAGCAAAGATGGAAGATGAAATCACTGAAGAGTTCCCTGCTGATTTTTGGAGCATGGACTTTGATGGAGATATGAGTAAAGAAGGAGCAGGGGCTGGCGTCTGGTTGCATAACCATCGAAAAATGTATTCAGAAAACCATTCTTATAATTAAATTTCCACTGCACTAACAACGTTGCTGAGTATGAAGCTTTAATGCTCGGTCTGAAGCTATTGAAAAAAGTGGGTGCTAAGCAAATAATGGTAAGAGGTGATTCTGAATTAATTATTAAACAAGTTAAAGGTGAATATGTTGCTAAACATCCA
>ML777761.1:2744603-2757442 GCA_009831015.1 Picea engelmannii | reverse complement strand
AATCCTCAAACAAGATTTTGGTAAATATCATCAAGAAAACGTTGCAGGAGAATAAAAAATCATGGCATGATAAGCTGGTATTTGCTTTATGGGCAGATAGATTAACCACCAAAAGGTCAATTGGTATGTCACCACACCAACTGGTCTATGGTACAGAAGTTGTGTTCCCAACTTCTTTGGGAGTCCCTGTCATGAAGTTACTTCAAGAAATACAAGCTGAACCAAATGACTCTCAGAGACGAATCAATCAAATGATTCATTTACATCAGACTAGAGAGGATGTTTTCAACAAAACACAGGTCATCCAAGAGAACATTAAGAAGATCTTTGACAAGCAAACCAAAGAAGATGATTTTGAGTTGGGAGACCTGGTGTTGAGATGGGATGCCAGAAACGAGGACAAGGGAAAGCATGGGAAATTTGATCATCTGTGGACAGGGCCTTACATGATCCAAGCTTTCAGAGGAAAAAATGCCTTTTTACTGAACAATGCCGATGGGTCAGATCTTCCAGAAGCACCTGTGAATGGCAGAATGCTGAAGAATTATATCCCCCCCTAGTAAAAGTTTTGAAGAAACCACTCTCCATTGTACATACCATTTTAATTTTCAGGATTTACTCGCATTTTCCGGATGGAGGACGGTGGCCAGATTGTTGACGCCCGAAGAGAAGGCCCTAAGCTGCTGATCATTTTTCTTTAATACCTTTCTTAGAATCAGACCGATGAATATTACTGGACAGATTGGTTCAGGATGACAGGGAAACTGAATTCTTGGCACTTAACAAGGCAAGTGCCATCCCCATGTGGAGCCACCTGTTATCACCCCATAAATTATGGGAATCAATTGATGACTTGGATATTGTCTGTATCTGGTGATTTGGTGCACAAATGATATTGCATTCTTCAAATAATTTGTGAAAAGAAAGAAAAAAGAAAAAAGAAAGAAAAAGAAAGGAAAAAGAAAAAAAAGAAAGAAAAAGAAAAAGAAAAGAGGGATAAAAGAGTTGAAACAAAGGCCCCATGCAATAATAGCAACTTGGTCATACCTTTCAAGCATGACCAAGTTCTTTTAAATTTTCAATGTTGATAGGTTAGTGAATGCATCTGATCACACTGTCTAATCTTGGTCAGATAGCCCCTAGGATAGGATTAGTGAATACATCCAATCAGACCATCAAACCTTGATCAAATAGCCCCTAGAAAGAATAAAAGCTTAACCCAACTGTTTAATCTGGGTTAATTGCCTCGTGACAGTAGGTTAGGGTGTAGATTGATTGCTTTGCCTGCCTTGCCAAAATAAAGCCAGATCGATAAATATGTTGCCTTGTGACTCCCATGCCTAAGTGTAGTTGAATTGATGCCCCCTTGGTGGTGTATGTGAGAAAAATCAAACGAAAACCCATGTGAATGTCCTTATCCTAAGTTTTACCTACATGTGACATTTTCCGCCCCCTACCTATGTCTCACTCACTTTTCAAAGGCCCAGATCAAGGCACTTAGATCAACGGTCCATATAGCGTTCCGGACCCCCCCTCTCGTTCTGCCTTTAACGGAAAGGGGGGGGTCCGGAATCGACGATAATATTTGCACATATCTGAACGGTTCAGAAAGGAGCGCGTGAATCCACGGCTCATGTTGGATTCCAGACCCCCCCGCCCGTTCTACCTTTAACGGAGGGGGGGGGGTCCGGAATTGGTTATAAAGCGGGTGCAGATCTGGACGACTATTAATCCAGCGCTCGAATCGGCGGTCCACATTGGATTCCGGACCCCCCCTCCATTCTGCTTTTAATGGAGGGGAGGGGGTCTGGAATTGATATTAAGGAGCGCGCAGATCTGGACGACCATAGTGCAAGCGCACAGATCGATGGTTCCTAACGCATCCCAGACCCCCCTTGGTGTTCTGTCTTTAATCAAAGGGGGGGGGGTCCGGAATGAATATTCCTTCCGGTGGGCCCCTTGTTACACATGGCACGTTTCTATTGGTCTAGAGGTCAAATCCCCCGCCTGCTACCTGACATCTCCTCACCCCTGGACGTCATCCTCCACTATCCCCACTTGTCCCACTTGCCCCCAGGTCGAAGTCCCATCCCGTTACTACTGTCAGTCCACGGTGTCAGCGCCATAACACCCTTCACTCATGAACATCCCCTTTGGCGACTTTACCTCCAATCACAAACCTCCACGTCAGTCGTCCGTATACTTTGGTCACCATCACCTGCCATATCACCCCAAGTGGCCTGTTGTCCATTAATAACTGGGTTATATGCCTGTTGTCATGCTGACCGTTTTCCCGCATCCGACCGACCCAGTTTCGAATAAAGATACCGTTACGACAACTTTCACTCGTTATTCATTCCTCGCGCCAGAAACATCCGTCGCACCAGGGAACATATGTATCATCTTCCCACTGCTCCCCCATCATTTTCCTCCACCCCTGTAGACCCCACTAACGTTGTTTGTTGCAGGTACAGTTACGAAGATGGTGTCTAAAACGAAGCCAGCTGAAGAGGAGGAGAAATCGTTCGTTCTGCCTCCGGTCGACCTGGACAAAATCCCTCTGGTTGACAAAGATCGGTTGATAGCGGACACCATATGCAGTTTTGACTTCTCGGACCTGCAATCATGGCTCCGGGAAGTTTTCCTAGATCAGAGTGATGAGATTGGGCTCTGGGAGTGCAATCTTCCCCTCTATCTGTTCCCACAGATTCATTACTTCCCAGAGTTTGCACTCAAGTGCCAAGCTCACTACATCCCCAAACAAAAATCCATTGTCTCTTCCTCTGGGGACGTCCTTTTCTTCATTACCCCAGAGGATATCGACCAAATGATGCAGATAACCCACCCGGAGTCTACATCCCCATTCAACCTGGAGATCCTCACCGAGCTCTACCAAAAAATGACCTTCCCACAGAGAGCTCAAATCGTGGAGCTTTTCCTCCCCACTTCCGCTCCACTCCCGACCACAAATCCTCCGTACCCATCTTCTCTGTTTTCCACCAAAGGAAACCAGATTATTTCCTCACTGTGCACCCTGATCGGGTACTATTCCGATCAGTGGGTAGACGAACCCATCCTTGTTTTTCTCTCTATCTTTTCAAACGATGAACAACCAACCACCCAATTCGATTACAACACCTTCTTGGCCCACCACATCCACGAACAACTGGTGAATTTCGCCACTGAAGGCATGTTCAGGTACTCATCCATCCTAGATTACATGTTTGTCTACTTCCAAGCAGACAGATTCAATTTCTCTATGCAGAAGATGGACGCCGACGGGAAGCCACAGCCGGTCACAACATGGACGTCTCTTCGAAAGCACAATTCTGCCGAATACAACTTCGCAACGTTCATTGATCAGTTTTACCACCCTGTGGTAAGTATGCTGACTGGCGTGCCTGAGCCACGAGTAAATGACGAAGTCCGAAGAGTTCTACACCTCTCAGAAAATGCAAAGACAGGAGACTGGTACTTATACCATAATCACTCCGAGATCCGAGTCTACGGGTGCGAGTTGGCACCATACAAGCTTCCTAGATATATGACGGTAAGAGTTTTCGCACTGGAATATATTAGGTAAATTATGAATTCTGATGATGTTCATTTTGTTTCCTTCAAAAAGAAGCAACAATTGCGGATTAAAGGGAAGATAGTTTCATTCATTTGCAACAACAGAGGCACTGGTGATGAGGCAGACAAACTGTTGAGGGAAATGAAATTTCTGACAAGTTTCACTTGGCATTATGATCCTTGTGGAATCATTTCTGAGATGATATTCAGAAATAAGAATGCCCCATATGCACATGAGCCCAGACCCGAAATCGAAAAGTTTTCTAATCAAACAGAATGGGATCCTGATACGTTGGTGGAGGTGGAACCAAATGTCGGGATGGAAAAGCAGATAGCCACAACAAGCGCACCCCTCACCGTCACACCTCAGAATCCCAAGTAAAAGAGGCCTCGACAAGAATCGTCTTCTCCAGTAACAGAGTTGTCTTCGGAAGAATTTAGTATGCACGCCAAAAAGCCAGGGACTGTTCCAACGGTGGGCACGACAGTGGAGCAAGAGATCACAACCACCACAACGACCTCCCCAGGGGTCAAGCCCATAAGTCTACCTTTCGGTTCGAGTCAACACAAGGAGATATCGAAAACATTGAAAACCACTGACTCCCCCTTAGATACTCCACCAAGCAGGACCGGGCCCAAATTGGGCATTTTTGAAAAGTATGACTTAATCAAAAAGAAGAACTAGACCCTGACCAACAACGCTTATGCCCAATTTCAGAAGCAGTCAGCCACAGCTCAACACAAGCTCCTTTCGGCATTCGATACAGAGAAAGGGAGGATGCATATGGCCTACCTCCATGCACAAGTGTCGGATCCCAAAGTAATATCCGATTATAAAAGGGTCGCAGTCGAGTTCCAGGCCAAGGACGTGCACCCAGCGGACCATATGGATCTGCATAAACAGACCGGAGAGATGGTTTTCGATACTTTAGCCCACGCTACATCTTCTGCTTCAAAGTATCGGATAGCTTTGAGCAATGCCCAGACCCAACTAAAGATGGAGAAGATATCATCCTTCGTGAAGGACAAAAAAATCAAAACATTGGAGGAGCTGGTCCTCAAGATTGGCTATGACCCTACAAATGTCAAAGCAGCTGAGGAAATGATTAAGAAGAAAAATGCTGACATTGCATCCTTAAGGAAGCAGCTAAAGCTCCCTCCAACAGAGGATCCACAAACAAAGGAAATAGCCGAAAAAGAAGGGGAAAAAGATGAAATGCTGAGATTACTTATGGAGCAGAATGCTCAGTTGAGGGAGATGGAGGCCGAGATGGAAAAACTGTTGAAGGAGAAAGAGCAGACAAAGACAGCGGAAGGCATCCCCTTAAGTGCTATCCCCATTGCAGGATTGAGTACAATGACAGTGACAACAGTTCAATCTACAACAACAGTGCAGGTACCAGAAGGCACCATAGATCTGGCTAAGTCTATGGAGAGAATGAATTTGCAGGAGTCTGAAATCAGTAGACTCAAGAAAGAAATTCAAAATCTTCAGGAGCTGAAGACTTCTTTCCAGACAAGCCTAGCCAAAGAGAAGCAGGTGAACGAGCAAATCCGGAAGGAGCTACAGTAGCTCCAAAAGCAGAATGTGGCAGGGAAGACTCTGGACGAGGCCAAAGAAGTGATATGGACTGATATTTCCAGGTCCATAAATGAAATATGGCCTATGTTTCAAATAATGTTTGAGAAAAACGAGTTGCTCAAAAGGAGAAAACAAGCGGTGGAGAAAATCAGGACAGAGCTGGGAGACATGCCAGCCCAAACCAATGAGATCATAAGGTTCCTAAATTCAAAGACCAGGGAGGAACTAGAGGAATTAAAGATCGAGGACAGAACATAAACTATACTGGAGGTGAAAAGAGTTCTGACCAAAAGAGGCCTCCTTCTCTAGCTTGAGGAGAAAATCCAAGTTATGGATCAAGGAGTGCAAAGGTTTTTTCACAAGATAGATKCTCTACAAAGAAAAGTCCTAGCTGGTATGAAGGTCATCAATGATAAATTGATGACACTCCCTGATTATAAAAAGAAGTTGACCGAAGCTTCTAATTCCAAATTTGCAGGGGTACAAGGAAGTGTCACGGGAAAAGCATTCATAGAAGCCCTGCAGTTGGATATTGATATCCAACATGAAATTAAGCATATATTCGTCATCAAGCCCACATTTGCTAAATACATGGATATGGATGAAGTGTACAGGAGATTGCTTAAAATTACAGTGCCAAGTCATATCAGATGGGAGGAGCTGTGTGATCTGCTAGATTAGCAGATGAGCCGTCAAGATCCAGTCACCTGTCTAGTCAGAAGAGGTTGCGTAGGCACCTCGCCAACGACCTACCCAGAAGTTCAGCAAATAGTTACATCGAGTCATCAAAGAAGTTTTGATTATTTAAGTTAGTTATTCTAATAATAGCATGAGCACATCCTGATCAGTTATGACAGGAACGTTTGTATTTGGACTTATAAATACTTCTTTTTTCAATGTATTGAGGGTTGTTGATTCGCACCTCCTATTGCTATCAAGCTGTAACATTTTTGAGGAGATCTACCATTAATAAATAAGAGGAAGTTTACAGGATTCTTGTGTATGTTCCCTGGTGATGTGTTTCCTTGATTTAATGTTTTCTTTCTTCATATTTCATATTGTTTTCTGAATCTAATCTTTACGAGTAGCGTTATGTCACAGGATTTATCTCTGATACCCTGTTTCCGACTCTAGAGGTTTAAGTGTTTATCTTCTAAATATATTCAATTAAGAGATTCTTAAGTGCTTGTTAGTTGAAGTTATTTTCCTCATCTGTTCTTCCCTTCATCATTTAAAATACTAAAAGATCCAGTGAATGTATTACCTAAACCTTGTGAAAGACTTCTTCAACATTTCTGGTTGTATCTTGGATTCCTTAAATACAGACCCCATAGCCCAATGGATGTGTAGTTTGTCTCAACCAACTTCAAAAAACCCTTACAACAAAACCAACGTTTCCTATAGCTAGCCTAATATATTAATTTAAAACAAAGCTAAATTATACAGAGAGATCCCTCTCTGGAGATGGAAGGGCTAGGTCCCAGCTCTAAAAGTGGTTGGTTAAGGTTACCTCTGTAGATTTCTTCTTTTTCAACCTCTCGGAAATTTACCGAGTGCTAACATAAATGGCGACTCCACTGGGGAAGAACTGAAACTAATATCTCACGACTTTTTCCCCCGAAGAAAGTTTGACTCTGAGGAGAAAGTAATGTTTAGAGGTTGATTAAATCTGTACATATTATTCCCAATATTGTTCTTAGAACCTCTTGCCCCTCTATGACTGTCCCTGCAGCAGTACAACCCAATATAGAGCCCGGGATAGCGAATCAAACTCATATTGCGTCGAATCTTTTTGACCTAATCCTCAAGACCGCCAATAACCAGGAAGAGCTCGAACATTTGTGGGAAGCCATTGAACGAGACATAGCGGCTCAAGAACAATTGGAAGTGAGACGACGTCGACGCAGAAATCTTCCATAGTCTCTTTTTATCATAAAATTAAATAAAAATTAAAACATATATAAAAACCCAAAAAGAGTTCTCGCTCCTAAGAAAGTTCACACTCGATCTCATCCAGACCCAGAACCCTCTGCAGCGATAGATAATCCCGAGTAGTTGTTGAGGCGAAAGACCTTAGCTACAAGTTCAGTGAGTTACACTCCCCTTCACAAGTCTCCTTCCTTTTCCGGAGGACAGGATATCTTTCAAAAACCTGATCTTGGCCTTATTGAGCCACGAAACCTTAGTAGAACACGATCCGAAACCTTTGCGTCTAAGCTCAACTTTGATCCCACTGTGGTGCCACCCCGAACCCCTGAAGCCTTGTCACCCACGACTAAGCTACAAATCGATATCATAGCGCCACCCAGTCCCTCATCACCCTCGTCCTCAACCTTCACCTCTCCCACTACCCTGGTCGTCGTTCCGCCTCCTCTGCCCATAATGGCAGCTAGATATGCACCTTTGGTGTTGGCCGCACCTTTGCATGCCATGCCCCAAGACTACCTGACCAGACTGCCACAGTTTGATGCCAAAGGAACATCAAGCGCACAACAACATGTGGATAAAATGAATGACTACTTGGATCTACAAGAAGTTGACGAAATCGACATTCAAATGAGACTTTTCGCTCAGAGTTTGACAGGGGACGCTAAGAAGTGGTTCAAAGCATTACCCGCAGCCTCAATCCCTGACCTTGTCGCGTTCCAAAGAATTTTTCTCGACAGATGGGAGGTAAAGAAAAACCCTCTCCAAATACTGTCAAAATACGAGAATATTAAAAGAAATCAAGGTGAATCGGTCCAAGACTATTGCACCCGTTTTAATAACCTGTATAATGCTATCCCAACTGAAATCAAACCTCCCCCGAGTTTGGCATTAATTAAATTCCCTGATGGGTTCGATGCTGACATGTCTTATAAATTAAGATAAAGAGATGCTACCACCCTTGAAGACATGCAGAAGAGCGTGATTAGTGTAGAGGCAAATCTATTGGCGAAATGGGCCCGAAAAAGGTCGGAAAGAAGGGTCACTATCAAAGAAGAGCCTTCCATGTCGACCACAGATTCCAAGATAGATTCTATGTCCTGAAACTTGGAATTCATGATGGAAAGAATGAATTTATCTGACAGAAACCCTCCCAGGGACAACACACCTGCTCCTCATATCCGAAACCCCAATTTTAGGAGAAACCCTCCTCAAATTAGATAAAGGGATCCTAGGGACCAAAGGGATCAGCGAGATCCTAGGGATCAAAGAGAACAAAGAGGTCCAGACCCACCGATTAGACCTCCCCTACAGGAAAGCTATGCCGATGATGGAGGGGAAGTAATAGAGGAATTGGAGGACACTCATATCAACCTCATGGGAATACACGACAATGAGGCTATTTTCCTTACCCAAGAAGAGCAGGAACTATTTCTGCTAAACCAAACAAAGGTGAGTGGGGAGACTGAGGATGTGGGGCAAACAACCTGGGAAGATGCTATTCTGGAAGTACACCGAAAGCACAACCTACGGGGCAAGAATACATAAGGAAATTCCCCAAGAAAGACAACCGAAATGCAGAAGTTAGCCGGGACCCAAAAAACTCCTGAGAAAACAACCACTGAAAAATATTTTGAGAAAGGTAAAACTGATGCTCCTGTGAAGAAAAACATCACCATCATGAAAATACCGTCACAGCCTGAAGTTTCGCCTGTTAACCTGCCTAGTACTTCTGACCGGAAGGATATGGACCAAACAGAATCAACAAGTCAGACCCGAACACTAGCACCTTTTAGCCTAGAGGCAGAACTGACCAAAATTAAAATTCCCGTCCCACTGACAGAGTTGATAAGCCGAGGCGGTTATCGTTCACAGGTACTAAAGGCATTAGCCATCGAGCCTGGCATAGGCACCCAAGCCTTGACTATCGGATCAGTGACTCACTCAGACACTGTGAACCTCGCTGACGATCGCCCCGAACTCCTTTTCGGACCTGCAGTGGATGGTCGAGACGATACCGGTGATGTAGCTCCCTTCTATATCAGTTTGAACATACATGATTTGATATTGCATAACGCCATGTTGGATTTAGGTGCCTCACACAATTTGATGCCTAAAGCAGTAATGGAAAAGCTAGGATTTGAGGTCACTAGGCCTTACAAAGACTTACATTCGTTTGACTCTAGCAAAGTCAAATGTATTGGTCTGATTAAGGATCTATGCATCGCCCTGGTTTAGATCCCTTCAAAAAGCATGGTAATGGACGTGGTGGTTGCAAACATCCCACCAAAGTATGGTATGTTACTGTCACGGTCTTGGGGAGCTAAGCTCAAAGGAACCTTACAACTGGATATGTCTTACGCCACTGTCCCAGTTTTTGGACAACAGAGGAGGTTATACAGAGAAACACTGATGAAGTATATGGTCAGTAGTCAAGAGAAACCTCACAATTACCCCCTTTAATCTTCCCATTCAGATTTGGATTCATTCATCTTGTACAATGATGATACTGAAGAACAAGATACTCAGCTGACAGAAATTGTAGAAAATCAAGATGAAAGTCCGGAAAGCAATGAGGTAGCAAAGATGGAATATGAAATCACTGAAGAGTTCCTTGCTGATTTCTGGAGCATGGACTTTGATGGAGCTGTGAGTAAAGAAGGAGCAGGGGCTGGCGTCTGGTTGCATAACCATCGAAAAATGTATTCAGAAAACCATTCTTATAAGTTAAATTTCCATTGCACTAACAACGTTGCTGAGTATGAAGCTTTAATGCTCGGTCTGAAGCTATTGAAAAAAGTGGGTGCTAAGCAAATAATGGTAAGAGGTGATTTTGAATTAATTTTTAAACAAGTTAAAGGTGAATATGCTGCTAAACATCCACGTCTTAGAGCCTACAGAAATGCCATTCTTGATGCGTTAAAATGTTTTGCAGAGGTGGACTTGCAGGTAATGCCGAGAGGACAGAATATTCTGGCCGATGGGTTAGCCACGTCAGCCACGTCCTGCAAGATTCCTTTCCACCAAACTCGTCCATACACGGTTAAGGTGAGATGCAGACCCACGGTGCCCGATAATATCAGGTACTGGCAGGTGTTTGGAAATGACGATCAGACAGAAGACTTTCTGCAATGCAAGAACGATTTTGAATGTACAAACATAGATGTAGAAAATGAAAACGAGAATGCAAATAACTCTGAGTTTGAGATAGATAGCGTTAATATTGTAAATACAGTAGATATGGAAGATACAATAGACTGAGGAGAGTTAGGACATGCTGAAGTGGATACCGATGTTTTACAACTAAAAAGCAATGTTTTACCTAGAGGTCTTGTTCCGTTAGAAGATCTGTTTGACAACGATGATGTAGCTAAGAAACCAAAAATAGAGGCTCATGGGCAAGAAGTAGAAGACTGCAATATAGGAACTAACGAGAAGCCTAGGATGGTCAAACTGTCAAAATATTTACCCCCAGAGCAAAATCTTAAGTATATCGAACTGTTCAAAGAATATGCAGGTGTTTTTGCCTGGGGCTATGAAGATCTGAAAGCCTATGACACCAACATTATACAACATAGAATTCCCATAAAGGAAGATCAGAAACCGTTTAGGCAGAAACTTAGGAGGATAAATCCCAAGTTGCTTCCTTTGATAGAAAAATAAATCAAGAAAATGTATGATGCCAAGATCATAGTCCCGTTGCGTTTCTCTAAGTGGGTTTCTAACTTAGTCCCTACACGCAAGAAAACCGGTGAAATCAGACTCTGCATAGACTTCAGAAATCTGAACAAAGCATCCTTGAAGGATAATTACCCTTTGCCTAAAATGGATCACCTCCTGCAAAGTGTGGTGGGGTCCAGGCGAATTTCCCTGCTAGATGGCTTCTCAGGCTACAACCAGGTTTTAGTCCACCCAGACGATCAGGAAAAGACCGCTTTCACCACCCCATGGGGAACTTTCATGTATGTGAAGATGCCTTTTGGCCTGATGAATGCAGGAGAAACATTCCAGAGGGCGATGGACATCGCCTTCGTTGAAGAGACATGTAAGTTCATTGTAGTTTACTTAGATGATGTGACTGTTTTTTCCCAATCTGATGACTAACACTTGCGGCACCTCAGACGAGTTTTCGAAAATTGTAGGAGGTTCGGGATTTCATTAAATCCCAAAAAATGTCTTTTTGGGTTAGAAGAGGGTAAATTGTTGGGACATATCATCTCTAAAGAAGGAATCAGGATTGATCCCAGCAGGATAGAGGCCATACTAAAGATAGAACAGCCCAGAAATTTTAAAGAATTGCAGTCATTCATAGGGAAAATTAACTTTCTTCGAAGATTCATTCCTAATCTGGCTGAACTCCTCCGAAACATTACGAACATGCTTAAAAAGGACGCTAAGGTAAAATGGGACTCTGAAGCTAGACAGTCCTTTGAACAAGTCAAAAAATCACTCACATAAGCCCCAGTTTTGATTAGTCCCGATTTCACTAAAGATTTCTATCTTTTTTCTTTCGCCTCCGAACATACAATAACATCTGTATTACTGCAGAAGAATAGTGAAGGGTATGAACAACCCATAGCTTTCTTCAGCAAATCCCTGAGAGATGCGGCACTAAACTACAATATCGTGGAGAAACAAGCCTTTGCTTTGGTGAAGGCCATAAAGGACTTCAGGGTCTATATTCTTCATTCGCACGTCATATCATATGTTCCGAATGCGGTAGTGAAATATATCTTGACACAAGACAACCCTGATGGGAGAAGAGGAAAGTGGATTGCAGTTATTCTAGAATACGACATAGAAATTAAGCCCATGAATTTGATCAAAGGCCAAGGACTAGCCAAACTGATGGCTGAAACTAACTTGCAGGCTCTTGACATAAATTGTCTAGACGTGGCAGATGAACAGGGTGAGATGGCGACTCCACACGTTAAAGAGGTTTTTCTAAATTCTCCCTGGTATGCAGACCTTATTTTTGTTTTACAAAATTTACAAGCTCCCCCTGGTTTAACTAAAACTAAAGCTAGATTTTTAAAGTTGAAATCTTTGAAATTCTGTATTCTAGAAGGAAATTTGTATTGGAAAGACCCTGCAGGTATTCTCTTAAATTGTTTGCTCAAAGATGAAGCTGAAAAAGTGTTGCAGGAGTTCCATGCAGGTGAATGTGGTGGCCATATGAACTGGAAGGCTACCGCTAACAAAATACTTAGAGCTGGTTTTTACTGGCCCACCCTGTTTGCATATGTGCATCAGAAAGTAACAGCATGTCACCAGTGTCAGCTTTTTGAGGGTAAAAGGAAGCTCCTTCCTCTACCTGTCAAACCAATTTCAGTTGAGGCTCCGTTCCAGCAATGGGGACTTCCGGGATGGCCACAGCCCAAAAAATCCTACGTGCCGGCTACTTTTGGCCCTCAATCTTCAAAGATTGCATCGAGGCCGTCAAAAAATTCCCACCCTGCCAAATCTTCAACAAGAAGGCACGCACCCACCCTACTGCGCTACATCCCATTATTGCCATCGGCCCCTTTTCCAAATGGGGTATTGATTTCATGCAATGTAAGCCTACCTCAGCCGGGGGGCACGGTTATATCATCGTCGCCGTCGATTATTTCACTAAATGGGCTGAGGCTATGCCTACCTTCCTGAACGATGGTCGTACTACAGCTCTATTCCTCTTCAACCACATCATTACTCGTTTTGGCGTACCACATGCCATTGTCACCGACCATGGTGCACATTTCAAAAACCAGATGATGAG
>ML777761.1:2701681-2739595 GCA_009831015.1 Picea engelmannii | reverse complement strand
AAGAGGCCCTGAAACAATGGTTTGGAAGGGGAACACTCCTCTAATACAGTTGGAGAAGCGTTGGCGCTCCTCTACCATAATTCAGAAGCATTATAACGCCCTTCAGCCCCTCTGGAGGAGTGCTTCTCACCTTAAGAGCGCTGGCACTTTTCCAAGGCACACTAGAAGCCTTACAACGCTCTGATACCCCTTTTGGAGGAGCGCTCCCTATTCTGGGTAAATTGTTAGCCCGTTGAGTCGAATGAGGAGGAGATCATTCAAGATTAGAAGACAGTTGTGCTCGAATTCTCGATTTTATCAAAATATCCCTGATCTAAGGAGAAGGTTCCCAACTAGTTATAAACATAACTCAAGAGGTTAGGCCCCTCCCAAACTATATAAACAGGCTCTATGATGGTGAAAAGGGGGGAAGAACTGAACATACGAAACTTATGATCTTGGAGGAAAATGACAGTCAGCCAAAGGAGAAGTGATCAGTGATCAGTGAAGCTGCTGTTATCCAGGTTGTGGATCTTTTAGGCAAGGGTTAGACAAAGAGGACTTGACGAAGCTGCCGCATTCGCATCTACGATTGTAAGTACTGCTGTCGTTATTCTCATTAATATGACACGCTTGGCCTGTTTCTTTCTAGTTTGTGTCTGATGTTGCATGAACTTATCATTCAGTGATAGATTTGTTTTCAAGATAATGTCAATAGAGTAGGAAGTGGTTGTATCTTGTTTTGTCCATAGACCTCAGCGAGGAGCAAAGGATCGGAATGCAACCCGGAGCGTGTAGGGACAAACGTCGATTGAAAGGTACTTCTGTCATCCTTCCTTCTCATGCATTAGGCTTAGATAGATTTGAAAGGAAGTCAGTGTCCACATTAAGCATTTTTCTGTCTTGGGTTAAGGTCAAGCCTTAGAGGTGATCTACCTGTCCGCAGGGCGATTTTCCTACAACACCTACAATATTGAAATGTTTTTGACAATCACAGTGGTTAATGAGCAGAGGCAGAATGCTCCCTTGTTGTTGATTTTGCCACCATGCTTCATGAATTCTCTTGCATAGGACATGTAATGTCAAAAAAATACAATGAACAGGTTATAGAAATCATAAGAAATGTAATGTCAATCCTACAATGTACAACTTGTAATGAGAAATAAACCGATAAAGTGGTCTGTTAAGTATATGTTCAACAATTTAAAGCACACATGAGCTTAACACTTCAAAAATAAAATGACTATTAATGTAATAACCTGTATCATGGAAATAATACAAAAATTATTGCAAAGATTTATTTCTCCAAGCAATGATCATTTGTCAGCTCATGAACCCCTCCCCCACACCTAAGTATTGTGACACCTCACAATCAAAAGTATAGGAAACCAGTTAGTTTCCCCAATATTCGAAGATTTATAGTATGTCAAGTGTAAAGATAAATTTCACAGATTGGTCTGACGAGAGGGTTAGAAGATGGCCCCACCTATAGGATAAGAGATCCTATATATAGATAAGAAGAGATAGGAAAGAGAGTTTCAAGATAGTCTTAGAGTTAGTTCCCAATGCCAAGTTTATGGATTTCATTAACCTTAGCTTAACCATACATACTGTTGTAACAGATATTAGAATCGACTCCACTGCCCAAGATTTGAAAGGATGTCAAGGAGGCCATGATTGCTGAGGTACAGAAGGTGCGCTTCATGTGAGCATGGGCTGATTTATATTTTATTTTACCATGTTTCTTACAACAGATGGATCTGCGAAGTTGCATGAATCTCGTGACTCATGGCATTCAGAACGATGGCCCTTGAAGATCCTTATGTGGATCACTCTAATGGTGATCCCCCTTTTAGTTCCATCGGTTTTTATTCAATACTGTGGTGAAGTTGCTAGATTTGGTGCTGGGATATTTCTCATCATACAACTTGTTAGTGTAATCAATTTCATCACCTGGTGAAATGACTATTGAGTATTAAAAAAAAAGGGGGGTTGAATGATGTTTTATATAGTCAAATCCTAGCGATTACAATGTCAACAATGGCCTATGCTGTTGCCCTGACTGGAATCATACTGATGTACATTTGGTATGCTCTAAAAGCATCATGCGTACTCAACATAATTTTTATCACATCGACAGTAATCCTGATATGCACAACAGAAATATTGAGTTGATCTCGGTAAAGTTAAGTAAAGAATCAGTTACAAAACCTGTTGCTGAGAAGCGTTGCAGCCTCAGAGTGTTTTATGATAGAACTGACCTATTTGGTTGTGCGCTGGCTCATATAGGCGTTACCATTCGCTTGATGATGGGTGCGTTACCATTCAGCAGGTGCTCGTCAGTAGTGGTACAGAACGTGCAGGCGCATGCAAGAGAATCCACGAGGTGGACTCACAACGGGAAGAAAACGAGAGTGGACGCCTAAAGACATGTCTTCTGCCACTTTCACAATGGAAGAGGATTCACCATGTCTCTATGATACCAACCAGTTCTCCTTCCTAGAACTCCACGCTTTGATCTGTATATCCATTGGAATTGGTACAGTGACTAGAAAAACTATAATCTTCAAATTTGGTTATCGTTGTTCCAAACCACAAAATATAAAAATTCGCATGGAATTACAGGTAACCTCCATTAGAATTTGGAGCTCTCCCGAAAACAATCTCAAATTGGTAGAGAGGACCAAATTTCCATGTGGTCTTAATCCCTTACCCTATTAAGCTCTGATAGACCAATTCGGTCTCAATGGATGTTAATCATCATCATCTTAATGGACATTAATCATCATATCATCACCACCATCTTCACTAGAGGGCTTACCTTAGGTATCATCCTCGAATATTGAGGCTCAACAAGAGCATTTTATAGATCCATTAAAGACACAACATGTCAATCCAAGGATTTGAACCTGGGTGGGGAGGGTAACAATCATTCCACCCAAGCTACATCCAATAGACTAGAGAGTTAGTGGTTATATATATATATATATAATCATTTCAATATATAATTCCAATTTCATGTTATATGTTTTTTTTTTTTAAATAATTAATGATATAAAATGTTTTGTGTATTTCAAGGTGAATTTATTATGGTTTTAATTAATGTGAAATATAAATTTTAAAGATTGGAAATAGAGATAATATAATATATTTCATATTTAGTGTTTCTAGAATATTTATCGTATCTTTAGATAATTTTAACAAAGGTGAGGTGTATATATAGTTAACTATAGCTAAATGAAAATACAACACAATGAGCTTTGACTTTGAGAGATTCAACTCGGATTATCAACGTCCCAGTTTTTTGAAATTCTGTAACTCGATGATTATCAATGTCCCAATTTTTTGAAATTCTATTGGTTTTTTAATTCCAACTCATCAACGAGATTTTTTCTTATGAGATCCATTTTAGACCTCAAATTTACTTTAATGATTCTGGTTCATTCCATGAATGTGCCCCTCCATCGAATCCTTTTACCAAGGATAGAACACTAGTTCTTGTCTTTCCCTAGATGACTTCTTCCAAGGTTGTTTTCAATGTTGATGTCATTGACTCCCAGATGCCTATGACTACTTTGTATCGAGGTTTCCTTAGTTGGAATCAATACTATCATTTACAAAGTCCATGTTTGGATGCTTCGATGGCTCCTCCCATGTGTTCACTCCAATGACTAGGATGCTTCGATCCCTAGTCCCTTTTTAGTTACAAGATGGTTTCCCGTGCAACCCATACATGTTTTCCATATTTGTAAACACACCATAAAATATTTTGTATACATTAATAAATGATGAACATAACTGAATCCTTGCCTTACCTTGATGGTGCGCATCCAAACATTATCTTAGATTGCGAGGACACACCATTGTTTTGCCTATTTTTCCACTTGGGTGAGACTTGATTGCATGGATAACAGGGTTGCCAATGGAAGGGGAGGACCCATTACCACTTTTTATAGATTAGTCAAACGAGAAATATTTTTCGGAGAGGATGAAAGAGAAGTTTGATACGTACAGAGAAGTGCACGGGCTTGATGTAGCGAGTATCAACAATGAGTGCGTCAGGTTTGCGACGCAAGTGTTGGCTTGCAAATTGCCAAGGAAGTGTCGCAAGGATTATGTGCCGACATGTGTGATAGAAACAATAGAGAAATGCGTAGAAGGCGTACAAATAAACTAAGCGACATTCCTGTCAAATCAATTTTTTATGGATTGCATAGAGGCACAGGACAAGGGAAAAAAATTCCAGAATGCATGGTTGTTAATATTGATAGCATTAGTGGCTTGGAGGGAGTTGGAAGACACACGATTTCTATCAACTACGAACAAACCATGTTTGGTAGTGAGATACGCTAACTTGTGGCATACTACGCACAAGGAGAGAAATCTAGACAATAACACCGCTCTTTAAATCTATAAGGAGGTAATTCAACAATGCATTCAAGATACACCGCACATATTACCGCAGGTGGTATAAGCGTACATGGAAGTTGCGCATCTTAATTCAGGATGCCATCATATGTACATTCAAGTGAAAAGGGACCCAACTCAGGAGTGATTGACCATGAGATACAGGGTGATTGAAGAAGAAATGGGACATATCATGGAATATTGGGATGATGAGTGGAAGATCCCAATGACAAAAACAGAGCAACTCGAGACACAATTCCCAAAAGTAGAAGAAGTAGGAGATGAAGAAGAATATGAAGGACAGGGAAACCAAGGAAATGGTGCAGGTGATGCATATAAGACTATACCGCGGTCGAGAGAGAAGAGGAAATATAAAGACAAGGAGAAAGTAGTCCAATTGCGCAAGAAGAGGAAAGTTGTGAGGGAAATGACCATTCAAGAACTAACAAACGATGGCTTAGACAAGATCGTAGATCAATTCAATGAGCTTACTGAGGAGGATTTTGAGTGAGTGATGCAAAAACAAGAGGAGATACACATGTATGTGCAAGAGAAGATAGCTTCATTGTGTCAGCTTTTGGAAGCAGTAAATATAGCAATAGAGAAAAGAGCATAGGAAGAACGGATGGAGAGTACAATGAAGATGGAAAAAGCAAGACTAGTGACCTCTCACCCCTCAGAAACATCATGAGAGCGTAGAGTAATGAAGTTATCAACATGATCATTCGAGCTCCCCAGAACAGAGATGCATGAGCAAACCCAAGCATTAAGTCCTATTGACTTAGTCTTGTCGCAGTTGCCGATGAATGCATTAAAGGGTTTGTAGAAAAGAGTTATGCATGAGATACATTTGTGTATAAAGTTGATGATGATGCAATTGACCAAAGTGACAAATGATAAGTCAACATTGTATATAGAATATAACAAATTTATGATGGAGCAGGATGAGGTTGAACAAAGAGCAGGAAGGTTGAAAAACATAGTGCATGAAGTGTACAAATTTTTTCCAGAGATACCAATGGAATTTGATACTCCATTGGAAGAACACGTGTCAAATATTAACAAATCCATTCATGGATTCCCCATGAAGATCACCGATTTGGAGGCACACCAAACATCAAGCACTCCACCGGAGGAAAGAGAGCAAAGAGAAAATATGGTGACAACAACTGTAGAGAACATCATGAGTCTGGAAGCAAAGTGTGCTAAGATATGCAAAGAAAGCATGGAAGTATGGACTCAACTGATAAAAGACACGAAGCTCCAAGAAATTGGGTAGAAGCTACAAGCTGTGCAGGACAAGGCGCAAAAGTTTAAGTAAATGATGGGCACCTTACCACCAACATACAAGATGGAAGAAATAACAAAAAATAGAAAATTATACTAAGAGATGAACCAAATGAGGGCGAAGCAGCCGGCTCGCGCACAAAAGATCGAAACGCTTCAGGAGGAAGCATACAAGGTGACAACAAAACTAGAAGTTGTGCAGGGCATGGTCAAGCAGGTGGTACAAGAAAATGTAGAAAAATTGAAGGCCCATATTACTGCAGAGACGACCAAGAGAATTACACAACAAGAAACACAAGCAAGGGAAAAGATCACAACTACAAGGGAAACACTTCAGAATTTCATGGAGACTTGGAAGAAATCCTGAAGTGGCTTGAGACGAGCTACATGTGAGTGTTGGGGGCCTGTTGGAGCAAGTCCTTTTGGGACCAATTTTGGGAATCTCATAGGAGAAAACCATGTGATAAGTCAGCTAAGGAGAAATGTGCATGCAAAGGAAAGGAAGACAATTAGCACATTTTCAGGGGTCAACACGTGCATAAGATGAAAATTAGTTAGAATTAGTTAGAACTTTTGGTCCATTTTTTAACGGGCTAAGCCCTAGTATCATTGTATAAATATGTAATGGGTTTTTGGGTAGAGGGAGATAAAGAGACAATAAAAGTGAAATAATGAGGTGATATGGTGATATGTTAAAGTTTTGGAAAACAAATCAAGTGATAGGTGTGAGGAGTGAGTTCTAAGCTAAGTGTGCACTGTATGCGTGAATTGTAAGGCATGTTGGGTCATAATTGAGATATGTTGTATGAGCGCAGTGCACACCTTTTGTAAGGAACTATACCGAATAATAATATAAGAAGCCTATCATTGTGGAGGTATCCTAGTTGGCGTGAACTGTAGTATACCGGATATAAAAAGTATGCAGAACAAAAATAAAATGCTAGAAATGGTAGAATAACAACAATATAACCAGAACAATCACTACAATAGCACTGAAATGATATAAGAATAACAACATAAATAACACTTTGATTCTGAAAGCAATGTTCATGGGCCTCTTTGAGGGGGAAAAATTCAGTTGAGCAGAGCTCTATTACAATAATATCCAAGCTAGGGTTCTCATACCCTCGACTCCTATTTATACTAAATATGTCTATCAAAAGAAGCATCTAGAGGAAGATCCTTCTAGAAGTAGAAGCTTCTATTAGGTCTCATTCGACTTATTCTATTTTATTGCAAGGCCTTATTAATATTGACCTTTATTACATCCGAATATATTGTTCTACCTATGTGCGGGTTAGGACCCTAACATGTCCTCCCCCTTAAAAACAACCTTGTCCTCAAGGCTTGAGATGTGGAAATTGCCGCAAAATGGTAGCTGTTTCCCAAGTGGCATTTGCTGGAGTTGTATATTTCCACTGGACTAACACTTCCTTGATGGTTCTCTAATGCAGGCGATGCTCACGTTGGTCCAAAACTGCTTGTGGATGTAGCCAAATGAAGCCTTCTTCGGTTAACTCTGGAAGGTTGGTTTGAATTTGGCACTTAGTTCCAATCACCTTCTTTAAGCATGGAACATGAAAAACAAGATGTATCTTCGAATGACTGGGCAAAGCTAATTGATAGGCCACCTATCCCACACACTTGAGAACGGTATAAGGACCATAAAATTTGGGCGCTAGCTTCTGACAATGCTCGACCTTGAGGGAATTTTGCTTGTAAGGTTGCAGTCGAAGAAACACCTGATCCCCTTCTGCAAATTGACGTTTAGAGTGACCTTGATCTTCTTGTTGCTTCATGTGATTCTGTGCCATGACCAAATTCTCTTTGAGGGTACGGATAATAACCTCTCGAACTATAAGTGTTTGGTCAACTGCTTGGACCTTCAAGACACCCAATAGGTATGAGAGAACTGAAGGTGGCTTCTATCCATATACCGCTTCAAAAGGAGTCATGCGTTTAGCTGTATGGTATGAAGTGTTGTACCACCATTCAACTAGGGGTAACCATTGAGCCCACTGATTTTGATTTTCCAAGGCGAAACACCTCAAATATTTTTCCAAACACTTGTTGACAACTTCCGTTTGACCATCAGTCTGGGGATTATAAGCCGTGCTAAGATGCAATTGGGTGCCTTGTAGCTTGAACAGTTCTTGCCAAAAATTGCTTGTGAAAGTTGGGTCACGATCAGAAACAATAGAGTGCGGCATGCCATGAATCTTGAAGACCTGATCCATGAAAATTTGAGCCACCGTGGATGCTGTAAATGAGTGTTGAAGAGAACAAAAATGAGCATACTTGGAAAGGCGATCAACAACCACCATGATGAATGATTTATTTCCCGATTTGGGTGAGACTGTAATAAAATCCATAGAGATATCCCTCCAAATAACAGGTGGAATAGGAAGCGGTTGTAGTGTGCCTGGAGATTTGTCTATTTCTCCCTTGTTGTGTTGACACACATCACATTCATTGACAAAATTACGAATGTCCTATTTCATACCATCCCAGAAAAAAGAACATTTGACCCTGTCATAGGTTTTGGTGAACCTTGAGTGCCCCGCTATGGGTGTAGCATGAAGCTCAGAAAGTACCATGGATTTAAGATTTGATTGTTTACTTAAATACAAATGACCTTTGTATCGAAGCTCATCATGGATCCAAGAGTACCCTGGGGAAGCTGGAGCATTGGATTGCAATTGTTGGATCATATGCGAACTTTTGGGATCTAGTAGCCATTCTTGGTGAACGGCTTGGAGACAATATTGTACAATGAAGGAAAGAGAAAAAAGAGATCCTTCATCTTCATATTTTTGGGAAAGTGCATCCGCAACCACATTGTCTTTTCCTTTCTTGTAAATGATCTCATAATCATATCCAAAGAGCTTAGTCACCCATTTTTGTTGCTCCGGGGAGGAAATGCATTGTTCCAGAAAATAGTTGAGGCTTTGATGGTTTGTCTTAATTTGGAAGCATTTCCCCAATAGATAAGGGTGCCAYAGATCAACGACATGCAGAATAACCAACATTTCCTTTTCATAGATTGATTTGCCCAGATTTCTTTCAGATAGTTGCTTGTTGGTAAAGGCAAAAGGCCGACCCTCTTGCATAAGGACATCACCAATTCCTTTCCTTGAAGCATCACATTCCAAGGCAAAGGTCTTTGTGAAATCAAGAAGGGATAGGACTGGAGTGGTGCACATGGCCAACTTCAAGGTTTGAAAAGCTTGAGCAACTACTGGGGTCCAAGTGAAATATTTCTTTTTTAGGAGAGCAGTGAGAGGTGTTGCAATCTTGCCATAATTCTTAACAAACTTGTTGTAATAACCTGTTAAGACCACAAATCCATGCAATATTTTGAGAGTCTTTGGGTGAGGCCAGTCTTGCATAGCTTCAATCTTTTTAGGATCCACCCTGACACCATCCTTGCCAACCAGATGACACAAGTAGTCTACTTCTGAGGTGCCAAAATAACATTTAGAGTGTTTCGGGAAAAGTTTGTGATGAGAGAGTAGATGGAGAACTCGATCCACATGAGCAAGATGGTTTGTCCAGGTTTTTCTATATATGAGGATATCATAAAATAAAACTAAGAGAAAATGACGTAGAGAAGGATGAAAGACATGATTCATGAGGCTTTGGAAGGTGGAGGGGGCATTACACAAGACAAAGGCCATGAACAAAAACTGATAGTGGCGCTCATGATTTCTAAAGGTATTCTTGGGAATGTTTGCCTCTTTCATACGTATCTAGTGGTAGCCTGAACAAAGATCAATTTTAGTAAAGAATTGGGCGCCACTAAATTAATCCAGGAGGTCATCAATGACATGAATGGGAAATTTGTCTTTAATGGTAAGTTTGTTGAGGGCACAAAAGTCAAGACACATTTGCCAAGAACCTTATTTCTTTAGGACCATGACCATAGGAGAAGAGTAGGGGCTCATACTAGGGCAGATAACGCCTGCATTAAGGAGTTCTTGGACCATTTTGTCAATTTCATTTTTTTGGGAAAAGGGGTGATGATACGAACATATATTGGGAGGAAGGCTTCCGGGTACAAGGGGAATGGAATGATCATGAACACCACGGGAAGGAGGGAGTCCCTGGGGAGTGGAAAAGACCACTTGATGTTTAGAAAGGATGGCTTGGAGGTCTTGCGGCACTGAGGGTGTCTCTGTTGCTTGTATGGCATGGAGTTGGGCAATAACACCAGAATGACCTTTTTTGAGCAGATTTTCCATGCGATGGGAACTAATGATCTCAGGTGAACCGACGATGATGCCTTGGAACTTATATTGGTGGCCCTCCTGGTCAAATTGCATGGTTAATTCCTTGAAATCCATGAGAATGGGACCCAAAGTCCTTAGCCAGTCTGCACCCAACACAATGTCACAACCATCGATGTCGATAGAAAACATATGAGATTTCAGGTGGTAGTCACCAATTTGGAGACACACATTTTCACAACGCCCTCCACATTTCATGGAGCCACCATTGGAAATTATTGACGGCATGGATGTAGCAATGGGTTTCTTGGGCAATGCGGCGATGAATAAAATTATGGGTGCTTCCACTATCAACGAGAATGATGAAATTTTGATTCTTGATGTAATCGATTAGCTTGAGGGTTTGGGGAGCAAAGAAGCCAGTGAGAGCATTGAGGGAAATGACCGGTTCTACTTCAGGAGGGTCCGAGGGAGGGGTTATGTCAGTAGTTTTAGGTGACTCAGATAGAAGGGGAGTTTCAACATCCTATTCCGAAATATCCTCAAAGATGGGCATAAAAATCTTTTGTTCCTTACACTTGTGGCCCGAGAAATGTTTGTCATAACAATTATAATAAAGGCCTTTGAGTTGGCGTTCAACCATTTCAGCCCTGGTCAATTTTTGGATCTTTAGTGGAGTGGAGGGAGTAGTGGGATTTACTGGTTTAGGGTGAGGGATAAAGGCGGGTTTCCATTTTTGAGAAGATACAACATGTTGTGCTTCTTTATCTTTTTTAGTAGCCTCCACCCAACTCTGAGGCCAAGCCATGAGGACATGGGCCCAAATCTCATCCTTGAGGCCACTGATAAAACACTCTCGGAAAAAGGCATCAGACATGCCCTCTGTCCAAAAATCCAGGCACTCAAAGGCAGCTATAAAGTCTTCCACTATTCCTGATTGTTTCAACTTTGTCAAATGACCCAAATGGTTGGTGTCAGTGTCAAAGCGTTCATAAAGCTCTGCCACAAAGTGTGTCCAAGCAATATACCCTTGATGAGAAGTTTTTCTCCATTGCCACCATTGCCAACGTTCTTGATCTAGATGGAGAACACCATACCAGATTTTGGCCAAGTCATCTATAATGCCGTATAAAGAGAAATAATGTTCCATTTGGGTTACCCAACCAATGGGGTCTGAGCCATCAAATTTGGTCACATCCACCCGCGAAAGGCGGAGGTCATGTTGAAAGTGATGGTGCTGAAAGTTATGGAAATGAGAGGAATGTTCACCTTCAGTATGTGGGGGTGAGTCAGAGGAAGGGTTATCTGTAGGGTTGGTGCAAAGTGATGAAAAGATAGATTCAATCTGTGTGGTCAGGTCTTTTTTGATTTCCTCCATTGAGGACTGCATGGTTGTATTGATGGTGGCAACATTGGCATTGAGTTGCTTCACTTCTTGTTGGGTCTCGGTGAGACTAGATTGCAAGGTATTGAAGAGAGCTTCCAAGTCGTGGTTGTGGGTATGGGCCATGAGGACGAGGGAACCAAAAAGGGGTAGGTGGGGTAAAACATTTTTCTTAAAAATGATATGTATGAATGTGATAAGGGAAAATAGATGAATCCAATGGAATAGGTCTCAAATAATGGTGAAAAAATTTCCAGACTTTTTATTTTACACATGTGGAGTTATACTCCAGTCTAAAGAATACTGCAGTGATGAAATGTCCAAATGCTTAACCAGGAAGAAAATTGTAGTTACTTGGCAACCCAAATATTTTTGCGCGACAACAAATCTTGTCTGTTTTAATTTGTTTATGTTTTTGTCCCCAAGGGTTAGGTATTCAAGGGTTCTACAGACAAGGGTTTTCCCTGTGCTATAGCTCTCTGATATACATGCAAGGTCCAACAATAATACTCGACCCAATATCTCAGGGCACTAACTAAGGAGGATAGACTGTACCCTTAGCCATACTACCCGACTACCCAGGTACTAGAGAGTATCTTCCCGAGTGATGTTCTCGGTGGCACTATAACAGACAGGCGATCGATCAGTTTATCTAAAGAGGGATTCAAGAAATCTAGGATGATTCGTACACAGGTGTTGTTTGATGTGCTACCACTCAAAGGGGTACCAACATGGGTTACAAGGGTGACCAACAGATGTGCACTTAAGAAGCACTTGTATTTACTGCGTGTATGAATCCCTCGACAGTGGGTTTATGTGCGTAATGACAGATCTCTATGGCTTAAAGACACCGAAATACGTCTCTACCCTGAAAAAAAAAAATTACCCACAATTTCTGCCAAGGAAAGTGCTCTAATACCACTTGTAATATACCAGATATAAAAAGTATGCAGAACAAAAATAAAATGCTAGAAATGGCAGAATAACAACAATATAACCAGAACAATCACCACAATAGCACTGAAATGATATAAGAATAAAAATATAAATAACACTTTTATTCTAAAAGCAATTTTCACAGGCCTCTTCGAGGGGGCAACCTCCAGTTGAGCAGAGCTCTATTACAATAATATCCAAGCTAGGGTTCTCATACCCTCGATTCCTATTTATACTAAATATGTCTATCAAAAGAAGCATCTAGAGGAAGATCCTTCTAGAATCAGAAGCTTTTATTAGGTCTTCTTACATTTGACTTATTCTATTTTATTGCAAGGCCTTATTAATATTGACCTTTATTACATCAGAATATATTGTTCTACCTATGTGCGGGTTAGGACCCCAACATGAACCACGTTAAATTTTCGTGTTCTGATGTGTTGGTTTACTCTGTTTATTGCACCCATGTAATAGATTCTTGTGGGTTAATACAAATATGTATCTGATGGTTTTGCGCACATTTTGAATGATTAAGTAAGATGAATCTATCATATGTCACTACAATGTTATGATTTCATGCACATGGTATATTGGGTATATTGCATGTTGAATGAATGTTAGAACAGTCTCTATTCCCTTCATGATTGCGGAAGCATGGTTCCTGTAGTCCCCATAGGTACCTCAGGTGAGACTTCACCTACTTGTGAGTGATGCCGAAAGGGATGGTATATTTAAGGTTTTTTTGGTGAATTGATGTTGAACCCCGGGCTTGCCCACTATGCACCAACATATACATATTCTTCCTTTTCACGGGGAAATTTATTCTCTTTTCAATCTTTCCCTTCCTGTACCTTTTGAATTTGAAATCTTCTTCATTCTTTTTATTTTTATAAGGGAATTTAGCAGTGAAGTGTCATACTTCTCCACAATCAAAACATTTGAAGGGAAGATTAACTTTGTATTTTCCCGTCCCTTTCTCAAGCTTTCTGACAAAGTTAGATTCTTCTACATCTGATTCACTATCTGAGCTATCATTGTTTTTGTATTCTTTTGTCTTTATCTTATTTGATTCTTTGAAGGCTACTTCCTTGCTGGATTTGCTAACTTATCTGGTTCTATCCTCATCTCACATGCAATGAGGATTCCATGCAACTCATCCATTCTCAGATTGTCTAGGTCTTTCATTTCTTCAATTGTAGATATCTCAGGATCAAATCTTAAGAGGAGTGATCTAAGCACTTTTTGCACAATAATGGTTTCTTTAACCTCTTCAACCAATCCTCTGATGGTGTTGATAATGTTATCCACTCAAAGAAAGTAGGATGCAATAATTTCTTCCTCTTTCATCTTAAGGGTCTCAAATTGTCCACTATGGATTTCTAATTTTTCATTTTTGAAATTTTCATCCCCTTCATATATTCTTTGTAGCTTGTCCCACATATCTTTTGTTGAAGCATAATGCATGACTTTGAAAAATTATGACTTTTTCCAAACCACTTAGAATTGAATTATTGGCTTTATAATTATTTTCATTGAGCCTCTTTCAATCCATATCTACAGGTGGAGTTGTTGGAGCTGTGTAACCATTCTCAACTACACTCCAAATGTCAAACCCAAGAGCCATCAATTAAGTTCTCATTCTTATGCTCCATAAAGCATATTTGATCCATCAAATAATGGATCTTTGTTTGTAGATAAACCTTCCTGTCTATCCATGTTTGTTGTAGGGATTCACCTTCCAGTGGTTATATTGTTCCTGAAAGAACCTTGCTTTGATACCAATTGTTAGCACACTTACTTATACTGAGGGGGGGGGGGGTGGTGGGTGAATCAATATAAGACTACCTTTTCTTTTCTTATAATATTTATCAATGCATTACCTTACCAACTATAACAGTTAATGATAAATATATAAACATACAATCCATAATACATAGAGATTTAACGTGGAAACCCAAATGGGAGAAAACCACAAAACAATTCTTTTATAAAATCATGTAGGCACCAACCTACTATTACAATGTTTGTAGGCACCAACCGATAAGAGACACCAATCCCCTTAGCTAAGAACTGACCCGACAATTACTGTAGGCACCAACCTACATCTACAATGTTTGTAGGAACCAACTTGCAGGAGACACCAATCCCCTTAGCTGAGCACAATCTCAGCAAAATGTAGACACCAATTTACTAGAAACACCAATCTCCTCATGTTGTCAACAATACCATATTGTCTCTTTCCTTCAAGCCTTCACCTATACAAATATGTTGCTCTTCCTCTGCTATCATAGTTCACAATTTGCATAATCTTGGAATTTCCTTTTTTCCTTGCACCTCCTAGCCACCCTTAGACAATCACATTATTCTCTCTTACATTTTCTACCATTAAAAAAAAAAACTCCAAGCCTCAGAGCTTCTCTTCCATAATTTTTATGCATAAATTTTCACACTCTTTCACTCTTGGTTATGCAATCTCAGAACACACCACACTCTCACATTTCTCATTCTCATCTTAGAACACACCACACTCTCACATTTATATCGAGCCCAGGTCCCCAAGAGTTTGTCCACATAGAAAAAATAAAGTTCTCATGGGTCAGCTCCAGATCCTTCGTTTCTCCATTAAATTGGGATGTAGAAGTCCTTTGATCCCATCCTAAACCTCCTTTTCTTTCTCCCATGGTCTATTCACATGATGTATCACAAACTACATCACTCAACAACCATTCAATCTGGTCCTTGATTAGATCTCGATCATCGATATGCTCACTTCGCATCAAAAAATTAACTATGGTACCGTGCTCTCGTGCACACGTTACAACCCTCAGCACTCAACAATTGTCCAATAAAGTCCCTGATTCAATATCATCCGTTGATCTATTTTTATTTTGATATCAGGACCATCGAGTCACCAATCCACCAGGCTATTGGGCCTCTAGGACTTCTACCATGTGCTTTGACCTTCTGCCCCAATCTCATATATCCAACCACTGCACACCGGGATCATCGAGCCCCCGGGTCCTTCAACCATAAACCCTCAAAATTTTAACACGGTATGGTATGGAAGCTCGTATGTGGAACCATGATACCGCCCCCCCTGAGCTTCAACACAACCATGCTCCTTCATTCTTCTGGTATCCGATATACAATATTGGTAACGAGGTCTTCCACGTGGATTCCTTTCCATGTGTGTTGGATGATGTTTCACTGACATGGAAGATAAGGTGGCTTCCACGTGGCGCTTCATGTTGTATTGAATGCTTAAGTGGAAGATGATGTGGCCTTTCTATGGCTTATTTCATGGCATCTGAGCTGGCCCACCCATTGGGTATAGGGCCCTTGGGACTTTAACATAGTGCATACACTCCATGCTTCCGATATTTGATATGACGATAACAGATCACCAAGGTACTGAGTCCATCAGACCATTGGTTATCAGTCCATCGATCCCTTGAAAACTTTAACACTACAACAATCCTCCAATATCTGATATTGAACCATGCCACTATGCATTCCAACCATCGAGCTAACGTGGAAAATGGGGTGCCTTCCGCGTGGCTCTCTGTATTGTCTTAATTGCTTGCTGATCTGGATTTATGAGAAGAACGAAATGAAAACATAGATTTATAATATTAACACAGAGACATAGTGAAAAATAATAGAGATACAATAAAACTTGACTTCTATTAAATAAGAAATATGCTGAAAACTATAAAATGTAGACTGAAAACAAGCTTGCTAGAAAGGTGGCAACTTATCTCTGAGAAGAGATGTGATGACTACACTCATTCAATAGAAGATGAGTACAATGAGGATTTGAAGGAATTTTTACCATAAACATGAATGCAAAAACCCTAGAAATCCAAAAACCTAACCCTAGGAGATGAAGTGCCAAAAGTCATGTGGGCCCCATTGGGGTAAGTTAGTACATCAACTTCTCGGGGTCGTAACATTTGCATACGATCTCCGTTTAGGGTGCACGATAGCTCGTTGGAAAGGTCTTGATGAGGATATTAATGTAGGGGGATTAATTATATCCATTGGCTATCTTTAAGGTTCCCTATTGTTAAAAAAAGTCGTTTAGTCCCTCAAAATGGCCCCGGAAGTTTGGGACCTGAAAAACAACTAAAAATAGTAATTTGCGAAAAAAATGTTTTGAGCCAGTTGGAATAGGTGGGTGGAAACTGAGACACTCTTGGATCAATCCTCCACCCTTAGAAAGCACTGGTGTCCATTTCATTGATTCCCCCCATCAGATGAGGAAATTTCTACTGAATTTGGCCCCAGGTGAGCCACTTGCCTTCATGCAGGAGTTGCCTTGATTTTACAACCCGCTAAATATGGATCCTCTGCTGGTGAGTGCCCTTGACCTATTTTTCCATGATATGATCAGTGGATGCATGTTCCATGCAGTCAAGGTTGAGATATGTTGGTGTCAATTGTTCAACTATCTCTGAGGTATCCAATAATGGTGTAAAGTAAGGCCAAAGGAGGTCCACATTGAACATTGGGTGCAAGCCAAGGAAGGGGGTAAGGTTGAGCTCAATATCATTGTCACCCACAACATTGGTGATGGTGCAAGGTCAATAACGAAGTGGATGAAGCTTCTGATGAGCCTCTGTAAGGCGTTCTTTCTGCAAGTGCAACCAAACTTTGTCTCCCACCTAAAACTGGTGTGGCACCCGATGTTGATCATGGCGTTGCTTGTACTTAGAATTAGACTTATGTAAAATATCCTGAACCTATTGGAAGATGTGTTGGATCTACTCAATGAACCAGATGGATTTTTCAGCTTCAGTTGGAGCATGCCACGGGTCTTCCTTAGTGCAACATCCATGGGACCCAATGGTTGAAATCCCAACCCCACCTGAAAGGGGTTGTGGCCGGTTGAGCTATGTATGGATCTATTATAGCTGTGCTAGACATAGGGAAGAATCTCATCCTAGGTGTTGGGGTTCTTGGAATTGTACATGCGTAGGATGTGCATGATCATCCGGTTGACGAACTCAATTTTTCCATCCATTTTGGGGTGGAAGGCAGTGGATTTGGTGAGCTTGGTGTCCAACAATGACCAAAGGCTCTACTAGAAAATACTGAGGAACCAACTATCCCAATATGAGATAATGGTTTGTGGGATTCCAAAGTGTACCCACACTCTTTCAAAGAAGATCTTGGTAGTGGCCTCCGCTGTGATTCTCTTCTTGCAGGCGACCAAAATCTTGGAAAAACGATCAACAAAAAAAAAAGCTGTCATTTACTCGCTTGGTGGATGGAAGGCCCGACATGTATTCCACTGAGATGGATTCTCAGGGCTTGGAAGGAGTAGGTAGAGGCGTTTACATGCCTTGTTTCTTATTGGTTGGTTTGGCAATAGCATAGGCAGTGTAGGACCATATATACTTGCTAACACCTTGTCGAAGTTTTGGCTAGTAGAAATGTTGTTGCAACACTACCACTGTCTTTTCCACGCTGAAGTGTCTTGCCACCCGAATATATTGGTATTCTCAAATAATATTTGCTCGCTCACTTGATGGAACATAGAGATGGCCCAGATGGCGCAATAACCCATCCTGAAGATGGAAATTAGTGACAACTGTGTTTTCACCCAACATCTGGTAGGTGTTGGTGAAGTTAGGATCTGTCTCATAGAGGTGGGGCCATCCAGAGGTCTCATGTCCTCAAGAGTTTAACGCTATGGTGAGTGTCATGACTGGAGGTCGGTTGAGGCAATCAATGACTCTTTTGGTAATTCCTGTTTTATACTTGATGTTGAGGTGGAACTACTGAAAATATGTGGGCCACTTCTGATGCGGTCATTATGCAATTTTCCTTGTGTCTGTATGAAATGCAACAACTTATGATCAATGTGGATGGTTGTCTCCATCGAGAGAATATAATGCGTCCACTGGCGGTAGGATTGCACAATGGACTAAATTTATTTTTCGTAAGTAGGGTACTTACAGACGACATCTGATAGTGTCTCACTATGATAGGCCATGAGTTGGGTGTGTTGAGTGAGAACTGCTCCCATAACATAGTCTGAAGCATCTGTCTCGATCTCAAATGGTTGTTGCAGGTCATGTAATGAAAGCATTGTGGTCAAGCACAAGCATTGATTCAGATCATCAAACACATTTTGTTGGGACAAACCCCACACAATTTTTTCCTTACCACCACCCTTGGTTATTTGGATGAGGGCCCATGCAATATGGGATAATCACAACACAAACCTGAGATAGAAATTGGCAAGGCCTAAGAAGCTTTGAAGCTCAATGAGTGTGGTTGGAGCTGGTTAGTCACATATGACTTGGATATTAGTTGGATCAACATGCACACCTTGCACATCAACAATGTAGCCTAGGTAATGGACCCTGTCCATGCCGAAGGACCATTTTTCCAAGTTGGCATATAGCTTGTGTTATCGCAGACTGTGCAGAACCTTTTGAATATGTTGCAAGTGTTCTGGCCAAGTCTTGTTGTATATGAGGATGTCATCTAGATACATCGCCACAAAATAATTAGTGAAAGGTTGCAAGATATCTTCCATCATCCTCATGAAATTTTTTGGGGCATTTGTCAAACCAAAGGGCATGATCAACAATTCAAAAAAACCTTCTTTTGACTTGAAGGCAGTTTTCCATACATTTATCTTCTCTATTGGGACCTGATGGTAGCCAAAATTAAGATCAGTCTTATTGAATTATTTTTCCCCCTTGAGCTGATTAGGGATATCGTCGATTCAGGGAATCAAGTATTGGTTCCTGACTATGATTTTATTTGGGGTCCGGTAATCCAAAGGATCAAATTTTGCTCAAAAATCAAAGTGCTTGGAATCTCTTCAAAATGGAAATGTCTGTAGGCCTCGTCATCACGAACCCAACACAACTTGAACAGGCTCAAACATATGTCGTATGAGCAAGATATCATGTTCTGTTCATTTTTCCAAACAAACAAAATTTTTGCTGACTGTGCAGTCCATACAGTGCTGACGTGGAAGATGACCGTACAGTCCATACGATCATACAATGACGTGTCATAGGAGTTGGCATGCTGACTCAACAATCTCAGTGGTAGATGTGGGCGAATCATATTATGACAAGTGTCATTTCTGGTGGGAAAATGTTATGGTGCCATGTGGCCCAATCGTGGGCTGCCACGTGGCACCCTCCAAGTGGTTGGATTTTGGTAAAAGTTATAGGACTCCATAGGAGTCAAACCTGTGACCGTCAAGCGGGGGGGAATGGATTGGCAGGGCTGGGCTACCAGCCTGCCCACATTGTGTTGCTTAATCATATAGTGGTTTAAAAATATTTGAATTGCAAGTTATGTTCAAACAACAGAGTAAGCCCCAACCCCTGACACATAACACCATATTACCATTCAATATAACCACAACTGTCGCAAAAGTTATCACGTAGCCCAGGTCCATTGTTATCCCCCTGGCGCATATACACGTAACCTCACTATATGACCATACCTTTAACCTTGGCGTGGACTATTACACCTGTTATCACTCAGCCTTGGTCACGTGTTGTTTCACCATATGACCTCATACCTTCACGCAGAGGAGCTAGCCGATGGGCATGCAAGTTGTTAGGTTGCTGGTCACATGGGGCCATATGATCGAGTTCTCCGCCGGAGATTGGGGGCCAACACACTAACGATCCTACATTTTCACACGATTTGCGGAATCGTTGCGTGTGCTGGGTTTTGGAGCAGAAAACACACAGAGGCCGGGTTAGTCTGTCAGTGGGTGCGTTTTGGCGAGCAGGTACAACAAACTTGAAGGGGAAAACTTCCAGGAGGTAACTTCTTCATTTTTTGGCCAAACCAGGTACCAAAAAAACCCAGCTAGGGGTTTTTGGACGTTTTGAAGCCATTGGAGCCATCTATTTTGTATTCTGAGCACTGTAAGAGCACTTTTTAAGCATAATAAAAATGATCCAAGGGAAGCTGAACCAAGAGATGTATCCCAAGAGAGGGGTGAACTCCTTTATCATTTGTTGTGTTATGTGTTCATTATTGATGGTTTTTATTTGTCTGATATGCTGCTCCTATTTAAGTAAAACTCATTGAATTTATGTGTTAGTAACTTGATCCAATTACCCAAACACATACCATTTTACACTTGCAATTTAAAGAGACAAGTCTTCTTCATTTTAAAGATCTATTGGAAAAAAATTCATTCCATTTTCAGATCAGTTGGTATCAGATCTTTGGTTTTTGAAGGCTTGATTGTTTGCAAGTTGTTTTTGTTTTTCTGATGCTTACAAGGTGGAATCTCACAAGAGGAGAAGGTCAACTTATAGACCCAAGTTCTCAACTGTCAAGAAGGAGAACTATAAAATCACCTCAAGTTTCAAGGAGATATTCACCAAGTATGGCTCATGAAGAGAGTCATGGAACTCTTCCTTCAGAGGATGAAAATTCCAAAAAATATTTTTATGATATGATTGAGATGGTCAAAGTTTTGTTTGAAGAAAGAAATGAAAGATTTCAAGGTGAAAACTCCAACCCTCCAAAGGGAAATGGACACAGTGGTGATAAAAATCCAAAGGGAAAGGGAGGGAGTGGTGATTCTCCACCTCCTTCACCTCCATATTCCACCTCTTCCACCATTTCACAACCACCTCCAAATTTTCCAAAAGAACATGGTAAAACTTGTTTACAAACTCCTTTACTAAAGCTTGATATTAAGTTTGAATTGCCTATGTACAATGGAGAGGTAAATGCTGAGAAATTAGATAACTGGATTCGTCAGATTGAAGTGTATTGTAGGATACAAAGAATCACATATGATGAAACTAAGATTCATCTTCCTTATTTAAGATTTGACAATGCAACATTCATTTGGTGGGAAGCCAAAACTCAAGAGGACATGAAGAAACATGGTAAATTTTTATCCTCTTGGAATGATTTTATTGTTGCAATTAAAAGGCAATTTTATCCATTAGCATACATGCAGAAAGCTATTATGGATTGGAAAAAATTTAGGCAAGCTAAAGGACAATATGTGCAAAGTTTCATTCAAGAATTTAGGAGAATAGCTTTGGTTTTGGGTGTACATTTGTCTTCACAATATACTTTGCTCAAATACATTGGAGGTTTTCATAGATACTTGAGGCATACAATACTTATGTTTAATCCTTCAAATCTAGATGAAGTATGTGTGCATGCTACTCATTTAGAGGCAAGAGGAAGGAATGAACCTCAAGAGATCAACAATAAGTCTTTAATGGAGACAAGGGAAAGAGGAAGTTTGAAGGAAATGGAAAGAAAAATGCTTCAGTAAAGAAAGAGAGAGATAAACTCTCATGTAAACATTGTTCAAAGGATGGCCATGATGAAGACCATTGTTGGAAACTTCATCTTGAAAAGAGACCCAAAAAATTCAACAAGAAAGAGAAACCAAACACTGTTGGAACTGTACAACAATATTTAGGATCTGATTCGGAAGATGAAACAAAAATCACAGCCATGGGTTTACAAGGTAATAATTCTATTGCAAGCACTAGTTCTTCAAATTCTGCCATCAATGAAACTCAACATGAAAAATAAAGGATAGAGATTTTCCACATAAGGGTAATTTCAAAACATACCAAGATAGATACTCTTTTTGATATAGGATCACAAGCAAACCTTATTTCTGAAGACATTGTCAAGAAACTAGATTTGGAAACTACTCCTCATCATAAACCATACCCTTTAGGTTGGATATGTGAGAATGCCAAATTGCATGTGACAAGAAGGTGTAAACTCATATTTGCCATCACTTCAAACTATATAGATGAGGTAGAACTTGATGTTATGCCATTGGATATTTGTGGTATTGTGTTTGGAAGCCCATACTTATATGATAGGAGAGCCATTTTTCATTGTCACGAGAACAAATATCGTTTGTTTAAAAATGGAGTTGAGTACATTGTTAGAGCACACACAAAGAAGATGAATTTGTCTCTTACAAATGCTGGACAAATGAAGAGACTAGTCAATGCTAGTAAGAACCATGTACTTTTGATGATTAAACCCAAATACAATGATGAAGAATATTTTTTCAAAGGATGTGATGCAAAGTTACAATCTGATTTGTATGAGGTTGATAACGAAAATGTTGAGATGTTTCAGGAACCAAGGGGATTGCCTCCTAAAAGGGGTATCCAACATGAGATTCTATTGCATCAAGGAGGTCCTCTTCCAAACATTGACATGTGCATGATGTCAGACATGGATAATGTTGAAATAAAAAAACAAGCCCAAGAGTTTCTTGACAAAGGGGTCATTAAACCAAGCACTTTTCCATGCAGGTCACCAATTGGTTTGGTACTAGAGAAAGATTGTATATGGCATATGTGGGTAGATTTCAGAGCCTTGAACAAGACTACATATATGGTTGCTGAAGGAGACACATGGAAGAAAGTTTTGAAATCAAAGAAAGCTCCATTGCATGCCTTGACAAGTTATGTTTTCCACTTGGTGATAAGGTATAAGAAAGAATTTTATGACAAAGTTGCTGATATGCTAACTAGGCTTGTTGTTAGTGCTTTAGTTATTTTCAAGCATAATCCTACCATGCATAAGAGTTATTTGGAACAATATGCTTTAGATGTGGATGGAACAAATGTTTATGCAACTTTATGTCGTACTAACCAAGTTGAGGAATTGGATTCCTATGTGCATGGTAAAATTTTGTATCTTGGCAAGCTATGTTTTTCACATGGTGAAAGAGTCAATAAGATAAGGGAAGCACATTCTTCTCTTGTTGCTAGCCATTTTGGTATGGGAAATATGGTGGCTAGATTGAAAAGCAAGCATCCCAAGTTTTGGGATGAACATCTACATTACTTTCAGCATGATTATAACCAGGCCAAGAAGTTCATTGAACTAGTTTAGTTTGTTCATCAAACTATTCAAGAACAATTGAGAAAGAGCCAAGCCAAGTACACAACAAGGCATGACAAGTTTCGTATTGGTCTCAAAGGCACTAATCCAAGCAAGCATGGATAGATTGAGATTTTAAGGGTGAGGTAACTATACCCTCATATTCAAATTGACTAAAAGTAGTCTTTTGGAGGTCCAAAAGATTCCCAATGGGGAGGTGTGATCCAGGGAATCAAATTTTGCTAAAAAATCAAAGTTCTCAGAATCGATTCAAAACTAACATGTGTGTAGGCCTTGTCATCATGAACCCAACACAACTTGAATGAGCTCAAACAAATGTCGTATGAGAAAGATATCACGTTCTGTTAATTTTTCCAAATAGGTAAAAATCTTGCCGACTATGCAGTCCGTACAGTGCTGACGTGGAAGTTGACCGTACAGGTCGTACGACCGTACAATGACATGGAAGAGGATATGAAATGTTGACTCAGCAGGCTCCATGGCAGATGTGAGCAAATCATATTATGACATGTGTCATTTCCGGTGGGAAAATGTTATGGTGCCACGTGGCCCAGTCGCGGGCTGTCACGTGGCACCCTCCAAGTGGTTGTCCTTTAGTAAAAGTTATAGGACTCCACAAGATTTGAACCCACAACCTCCGGGCAGAGGGAATGGCTTGGTAGGGCCAGGCTACCAGCCTACCCATATTGTGTTGCTTAACTGTATATTGGTTTAAAAATATTTGAATTGCAAGTTATGTTCAAATAACAGAGTAAAGGGATGGGGCATAGCCCCATCCCCCAACACATATCACCATACAAACATTCAATATAAACATGACCATTGCAATGGTTAGCACGTATCCCCGATCCATTGTTAGCCCCCGATGCATATACATGTAACCTCACTATATGACCATACCTTTAACCTTGGCGTGAACCGTTACACCTATTAGGACTCAACCCTGGTCATGTGTTGTTTCATCATATGATCACATACCTTTGCGCAAAGGAGCTAGTCGACGGGCACAAAATGTGTTAGCTCGTTGGTCACATGGGGCCATATGACCGAGTTCTCCGCCAGATATTGCGTGCCAGTGCACTAACGGTCCTACATTTTTGTCCGATTTGCGAAATTGTTGCATGTGCTGGGTTTTGAAGTGGAAAACACATAGAGGCCAGGTTAGTCTGTCAGTGGGTGAATTTTCGTGAGCAGGTACAACAAGCTTGAAGGGGAAAACTTCTAGGAGGTAACTTCTTCATTTTTTGGCCAAACCAGGTGCCAAAAAATCCCAGCTAGGGGTTTTTGGACATTCTGAAGCCATTGGAGCCATAGATTTTGTATTATGAGCACTGTAAGAGAAATTTTTAAGCATAATGAAAATGATCCAAGGGAAGCTGGACCAGGAGATGTATCCCAAGAGAGGGGTGAACTCCTTTATCATTTTTTGTGTTATGTGTTCATTATTGATGGTTTTTATCTGTCTGATATGCTACTCCTGTTTAAGTAAAACTCATTGAATTTATGTGTTAGTAACTTGATCCAATTACCCCAAAACATACCATTTTACACTTGCAATTTAAAGAGACAAGTCTTCTTCATTTTAAATATCTATTGGAAAAAAATTAATTCCATTTTTCAGATCACCCGGTAATCAATGCAGAGTCGTCATGTCCCATCTTTCTTCTGCACTAGCACCATTGGGCTTCCACAAGGTGATGAGCTGGGTCAAATGTGCCCTTTTTGGAGAAGTTCTTGGATATGATTCTTGATATTCTCATTTTCTAGCAGAGTGGAGATAGACTGGCCCATTGGGTTGCGATGCGTCGGGGATCATATCGATGGGATCCTTGACCTGACAGTGCAAATGTGCCCCAATAGGTGATGAGAAAATGTCTTTGTATTCTTCCATGACCTTATCCACTTGCTCGTATTGCGTGGAGATATCGACCGCATAGGCCATGGATGTGGCTACAACCTTTCACTCACTCTAAGAGTGAATCAGAAAGAAAAAAAAATTCCAAATCTGAGAAATGACCTTCCTGCATTGCTTGGCAGAGATCAAGGAAATAACACTAGGTGGGACTAGCTTAGGTATCTTGTACAATTTCCTATTCAAAGTAATAATAACATTGTGAGGCCTATACTCATATACAACATGAATTTTCCATAAATAAGGTAGGCTCAAAAGAACATCACAAACTTCAAGGGGAGAAACACCACACAATACCCCATCTTTGAATGGCTTTATGTCGTACGACAGACAACACTATTGGCTGACATGAAGATCGATTCCTTGACAGAGCCATCTGATGGTGTAGGGATATGGGTGCGACCTTTTCAGAAGGGATATCCACTTGACGACCTCTGCTAAGATGAGTTTATTTTGGCTACCTCTATCATTGATGAAGTGCAGTGGAGTGACTTTCACCCACATTTTTGCATGAAATAAGCACTTGCCTTCCTTTGGCTCATCAGGTTCACTGGGTTGGATATTGGTGCTAGCAATAGTGGCAATAGGTTCCACATCAATGATTCATACCTTTTTCTGGTTTTGACTTAGAGTCAGAACCCACATCTAATTTAGAGGCTTTCACCTCAGCCACCAATGACTGCTTTGAGTGACAATCAACAATGTTATTCTAGGGGATCTTATGGAAGTTGCACCACTTCCTGGTATCTTTCTTCGTATTCCCGTTTTCCTTCTTTTCTTGGACTGTTTGTCCTAAGTTTTCCCATATTTTCTATGTCCTTTGTTATGCGGGTTGGGGCTACTCTTTCCCTGCTTCTGTTGTGAGGGGTTCCCAAATTGAAACTATTGCGTCTTTTGTTTAAGCGTATTCTCAATTGTTATGGAATATCGATAGGCCACACCCAAGGATGAGATGTCCAAAAAATCAATTTTTATCTATATGCATCTATGCATATTGTCGCAGTACTTAAGAACCAAATCTTTCTTAGAATATTTGATACCCAACTTGGTGCACAAGGTATGGAAGACATTGGTGAACTCTGACACTGTTTGGTCTCTTTCCTGCTGCAGTGTGGTCCATCTTGTATACAAGTCGTCATAAATTCAAACATGGTAGTATTGTTCCTTAATAGAATCCATGAAGGAATCCCAAGTGGGTGCAACTACAAATAATGTGGATCCCTCTATTTCCTTTTGCTCATAGAAATTATCCCACCAATATTTGACATGGGGGACGGCCTTGAGGAGCACAACTGTAATGTTTTCTCTATCAAAAAAGTTGTGGACAAAAAACACCCTTCTATAAGGTTTAACCATTTATCTATGACATCTGCATCTATTTGACCATCAAATATAGGAATATCAAAATTGATATGTACCTTGAAGGGGGTGATGCCTCCATTTGAGGTGGATGCATTGCTTGTCGGCGGTCGAAAACTGTCGAAGGATTTGTGAAAATATTTCCATCATCTAGTTCCTATGCCACCGCAAGGATTCCTCGAGCAACATTTTGAAATGATCTCTTGTCCCGTTGTATTTCTTTTTTCTTGCCATGGACGGTTTCTGTTGGAAATAACGAGAGGGGGGTGAATCGGTATTTAGAGCAATTAGTATTTCTGAACTTGTACTTCAATCATATCATGTATTCAATTTATATCCAATCAACAATGAAGACTATCCAATGAACAATGAAGAATAGTATAAGAGATACACCAATACACCATGCACAATATATAAGAAGTAATAATGTATTGTTGTTCAAAGAAAGTAATGAATTCCAAAGGTAGCTACAACTTCCAAATATAAAGGGGGGGATAAACCTCCAAAAGGAAGATACAATCCTCCAATATCAAGAGAGGGTTGACCTCTCCATCCTTTCTCCTTCCTTCCAACCAATAATATATGAGAGATAATAAAACTTTACATTAAATTATCACCATCAACCAACCATCACATAGAACCTGATAATGCTTCCTGAGACTTCTTCAACTTCTACAATTATTCACTTCTTGGAATACTCTGAGACTGTAGATAATATTACTCAATGTATTCTCTGAAACTCCTCCAAGTTTCACTCCTTGAATCCTTCGAGAAAAGGAGTTATAGAGAAAATGGTAGACCTTATTCAATTCTGGTTTATTTAGGAGAGAGAATTTGTATATAATGCCCTGTGCTCAATATTTAACATCAGATTATAAAATTCATACATAGGAAACTACAACCCGTACTCTTTCCAATGCAATTGGTATCACTTCATTTGGATTCTCTATGAAGACATTATGACTGTTTTACCTGGAACACCTGTTTATGACTAGCTTCAGGACCAGTCAAAAACCCCATCTTCCACAGAGTGTATCTCCAAAATTATAGGGAATTAAGAGCTGAAATTTTTACCACAGGTACCTACACATGTCTTCTCAATATCCTCCTAATTGCACCATTTGAATCGTTCTAGAAACAATTTTATAGATAAAATGGTAGGATGAACTGTAAATAACATACCTTAGAACACATCACCAAAATACTTCATCCTACCTTGAAATTCGACCTTCTTTACTTCATATTTCCTCAGAAATTTGAATTATATCTCATTTTTCATTAATAAACTTGTGTATATTAAAAAATCAATGTATAGTGAAATGTATTTATACCCTTTATGTCACTTCCTTTTAACATTAGGGCCAACATGTAGTTTCTACTTCAATTCACATTGTCATCTTCAAAAATTCATTTCTCCTCAATCGTGAGGATCCATGTGACATGCCACATACCACTGGAAGTGGCATGACTATTACTATCCATCCATGGGTGTTGTATCTGCATGTGTAATTTCCTTCATGTCTATCTACTTCGATCAATTGTGGGGTCCAAAAGCCAATGGATAGGGTTGACAACAATGACTACAACCAATGACTAGGGTCGACATCAATGACAAAAACCAATATTCCAACAGTTTCTTGGGTGTGCGAGAGAAATTGTCCTCAAGAGAAAAAATCAAGAGACCCAACTCTCTATACCCTAACCGCGTCGGGGACATGCACTAAAAAACGACAAGGAGCAGACCACTTTAATACCAGTGATCCGGATTTATGAGTGGAACGAAATGAAAACATAGATTTATAATATTAAAACAGATAGACAGTGAAAAATAACATAGATACAATAAAACTTGACTTCTATTAAATAAGAAATACACTGAAAACTGTAAAATGCAACTGAAAACAAGCTTGCTAGATTGGTGGCAGCTTATCTCTGAGAAGAGATGTGACAATTACACTCATTCACAAGAATATGTGTACAATGAGGCTCTGAAGGGATTTTTACCATAAAAATGAATGTGAAAACCCTAGACATCCAAAAACCTAACCCTAGGAGATGAAGCGCCAAAAGTCATGTGGGCCTTGTTGGGGTAAGTTAGTAAATCAACTTCCCAGGGTCATAACTTTTGCATACGATCTCCGTTTAGGGTGCACGATAGCTCGTTGGAAAGGTATTGATGAGGAGATTCATTTAGGAGGCTCAATCAAAGCTTTGATCTATCATTGAGGTTCCTAATCATGAAAAAACACCGTTTAATCCCTCAAAATGTTCTCGAAAGTTTGGGATCCGAAAAATTCCTAAAAATAGTAAGTTGCCAAAAAACTATTTTGAGCCAATTGGAATAGGTAGGTGGCCACCGATATAATCCTAGATCACTTGAATGGAGTATGAATTTTCATCCACATGGATATGACATGGTACATGAGCTGGACCACCGGAGCATCGTCCTATCATCTCATTGAGACTTCAACACTACATTGACATTCCATTCTTTTGATAAATGATATGTCAATATTGGATCATAGGGGCACCAGGCTATTGAGCCCCCACAAGTGTTTCCACTGTGATAACACTCCGATATCGCAGTCTTCGGTAAGCTGAGCCACATGAACAAAGGGTAACTCTTCACGTAAGGTTCCGTAGCTCACCATTCACATTTAAACTACTTTCTTTCACGTTTTCATTATAAATCCATCGAAGTCAATTTCCCTTGTGCATGTGGGATTTGTATTTTTTAGTTATTTCTCTAATCGAGTCAACCAGGCCATCAAGACCTTCCCTGCTCATATCTTCAACATATGCTTGAGCTTCTTTTTCACTCTCATATTTCTTGTTGTTGGTTCTACTGTATCCTTGATCTCATCGTCTATTTTGGGAACATCTCGTCCAACTTCTAATCTCCATTTTCTTCAACTCTGTGCAACCCAAAATCATTATAGTTGTATTATTATTGAAAAGTAGACTCTCAGAGCTCTTGCAGGAGCTCAACAATGCATAGTCACCTACATATATGTTAATCATCACACAAGGGAATTATATGATTCCTATGTATGGTTGGACTTCCTTGCTCTACATATTTAACCTCAATGACATCTGAATACACAAAATCTCATCAATTTGCAGAGACATTCATAGTCTCTCCCTATCATTGACAACAGTCAGTCTCCACTTGTCTGTGACATCAATGAAATCAATGAAATCCATGATTGTTACATTCATGTTTACCTTTGACATCAATGAGAACATAATTTCCAACACAGGTGGGACATGACTTAGATAAAATAAAGTGGAGAGAGAAAAACAAAAGAGGAAGAAGAAAGAGATAGAGAAGGAAGATCCAGAGGATGACGAGGCAGGGTCAAGGTGGAAAAGGCAGATGATATGTAATATGTGGATCATGACATGTAGGACTTGACTTCCACATCAACAAACATGTGCCATACCACATCAACGAAGATCAAAGTAAAAAAGAAAAACGAGTCTAGAGCCAAAAAATTATTTTAGCCATAACATGAGCATATTAACTCCAAAGTAGATGAAATTTTGTGGTTAGGACCAAAATGAGAGGTGATGCAAAACTACTAGTGAGGTACATTGGTCATTTTTTCTCCATATTGCCAAATGATGAAGATTAATACTTTTTGAAGAATGGATTTGGGTACAATGACAGGGCCTTGTTGCAGGTGATAATTGAATAGCATGGAACAAGACTAGGAATGAAGATACACTATGGATATTTTCGCTGAATTCCAAAGGCTGTGGAGTGGAAATGCCCAAATAGGTCAAAATCCACTATTCCAAGCCACTTTTTAGGGATTTATGAGATCTTTAGAGGAAAAGTGATCCTAGATCACAAATATGGAAAATTTTATTTATAAGACATTTTACTAACATAATAAGTTGGATAACTTTGCCTTAGTGAAGTTTTTCTAGAACTGATTATTTTGGAAGGTAGTTAGTTTGGCGAAAATTCTAAGTGTAGGAAAGATAAAGGACAAAGTAGTCAATTCTAGATTGCTGCAAAAAGTGTTTGGACCATCATATTGCAAATCTTAAAGTTGATGAATGTTCCCCATCATAGATACTATCTGTGCTCGATACAAATTTTTTTCTGGTTCTTGATGGATTTTGTTCTACAAGTGTATGAAGTTAGCCTATGAGATTTGTTGTACCGGTGAGACATTATAAAAGGGGAAAAAATGCTAAATTTAAGAAGTCGTAACATTTTGGTCAAAGCTAGGAATTAAACAAGTGGGTATTCATCTCTTGGAGAGTGGAATCATCTTATCCACCTATAATTCATATTTGAGTGACATAATTTCTTAGCAAATCAAAAGAAGGAAACCGGTGTCCTTAAAGAGATGAAAACGATGAATAATGTCCAGAATTTCCATTTATTTTTAATCTAATAGAATTTTGTTGACTGTAGATTTTGAATAAATAAGAAAACATGCATAACATAGTAGGTACATTATGAGGGACAAATATATGGAGGATGTGTTAGCAAATATTTAACAGATAGCGTATGCTTGTCATTGATGGCAAGTACAACAGTGAAGATGGCATGAGTTCATAAAGTATGAAATAGATGGGAATTATGAGAAGATGTTGTAGGAATAATTTGTAGGGTTTGGTCATAACTGATTCCATGTGATGTAATGCATCATCTTTTCCTTTTCAACTAACAAAATCTTTCAAAGCTATTACTATCATGTCCGGCGCTCATGGTTACTGGAGTTTCGGGCTAGAATGATGTCTTTGGAGGGGACACAGGTTGTGCCAAATACTCGGAAAGGACTTGTTCGTGTAGCTAGGAGAGATGAGGGTTTGTTGCACTTTAAATGGCTTAATTGAACAAGTAATGTGGTAGAATTTGAACAAATTGTATTTCCAGATGAAGCTGTATTTGAAAAGGTCTAGGAAACCCCCAAGAAAGTGTACATTTTTGAAATTCAAGGAGGATGATCACAAATTCTTTTTCTGGATGCAGGTTCCCGATGACCGTCATATCAAGGGTTGATCGGGACTGTCAATCTGGACCGTCGACCTCATTCTGGAGTTTCGCGACTCACGTCGACAATTGAAATCGCGATATGCAAAATCACGATTTAATCGCAGTCGTCAGATCAAGGTTGATCTGGACCGTCGACTCCATTTCAGAGTTTCTTGACTTGCGACTTGGAGAGGTAAGAAACAAAACTGTTGAAATCTCTATTTAATCCCATATTTCAATTCATGATGTGTTTTGGACCGTTGATCTGAGCTTCAACTCGGAGCTTTTCCTATCGCGACTTGAAGTTACAAGAACCTCTATCGCTGAAATCGCGAGATGCGAAATCGCGATTTATTCCCAACTGTCAGATCAAGGTGTGTTCTAGACCATTGATCTGAGCTCCATCTCAGAGCTTCGCCTATCGCGACTTGGAGTGACAAGAACCTCTACCGCCGAAATCACGAGATGTGAAATCACAATTTATTCCCAACTGTCAGATCAAAGTGTGTTCTGGACCTTTGATCTAAGATTCATTTCGGAGTTTCGCTTATCGCAACTTGGAGTGACAAGGACCTCCATCGAAGGAATCATGAGATGAAAATTCATGATGAAATCTGGACCGTAGATTCATCGAGATCGTGGACCATTGATCTCAGCTCCATCTCAGGGTTTTGGGGATCATGACATGAAGTGTCGAGATACTTGGCCATAGGTATTCTGAAATTTCGAAACCTGATTTAAAGGCAAGATTAATAACCCCATCCAATAGTGCAGAGAAGATTGAATATGATCGGAGGGCTACTGTGCTCTCACACAGTTAATTTATCAGTTATGAATATGTTAGCAAAACGAACTCATGATTGCTGATCGGTTGGTGTTTCAGTTTCTCGGACAGTTGTTTTTCTTTTGCCGAAGGAGATGCGAAGAGGCACCATTGCAGGTGTGGTGCATACAAGAGGAAGAGACAGACTGTACGTTGAAGTTCTGGATGAAAAATGAATTAAACTGTAAGAAAGGGAAAATCTGAGAATATGCACAGTGTGAGACTGAGAATATGCTCGGTGTGAAATAAAACTCAGAGAATAGTAACAGATGAGAAAAAGACTTGAAGCAGATCAGAATGATAGAACAAGTTGAAGCAGAGCAGATTTGCAGAACAGACTAAGGAAGAGAAGAATTGCAGAACAGTTAGAAGAAGACCAAATTTATAGAACATATAAGAAGTGGTAAGAATCAATTTATCTATGTAGTTTTCTGTTTACTTATTCATTCATATTCCAGGGTGGTTGGGAGGTGCTAGGGAGGATTGTTGTCCTCAGAGGTTCAAGTGGGAGATTGAACATAGGGAGTTGTAGCTTCCATCTGGTTGCAGCCAGAGAAACCAGGGTGGCAGGGTGGTGCAAGGGAGAACAAATGTTCTCTGTTATACAGGTTGGAGCCTGTGTAACTAGAAGTTAGTGCTTCCATCCAGTTGCTGCTGGAACATTAAGGGAGTTGGTGCTTCCTTCTAGTGTGTGCTAAAGAAACAAGAGAGTCCGTGCTCTCAAACAAGTTGCAGCTTGTAAAACATAGGTAGCAGCCTCACATTGAGTTGGTGCTCAATTATAGATGATGTACATAACTTAAAAGACTGCCTATCATTTCGAAGAAGAAGAGGTTTTATCCCTTTATGGGTTTCCTCATGAAAATCTTTCTCTGTGTATACCTTATGTGTGACTGATGCTCTTTACTTTTACCGTCCATATGATGTATAATGTTGATGATCACTTGAATAAAGATTAAGAATGTTTTAATAGACTTAAAATTGTTTAATCACAATAACAACTGATTCACCCCCCCCCTCTCAGTTGTCTTAGTAATTTCAACAATTGGTATCAGAGCGGGTTCCTTTTATTCAAAGGTAGATATGTAAGATTAAACATGACAAGTCATGAAGGGACTTCAACCTCTAAGCCCCCTCTATTTAATGGAACAAATTTGCAAGATACCATATATATAAAATATGCAGAATAGAAATAAAATGCTAGAAATGGCAGAATACCAGTAAAATATCCAGCATAATCTTCACAATACACATAAATGATATATGAAATAGCAATAGAAAAGCACTTTGATTCAGAAAGAAATGTTCATAGGCCTCTTCGAGGGGGAAACCTCCAGTCGAGCAACACTCTGTTACAATAATCTCCAAGCTAGGGTTTTCATACCCTCGACCCTTATTTATACTAAATATGTCTATTAAGAGAAGCATCTAGAGGAAGATCCTTCTAGAAGCGGAATCTTCTATTAGGTCTTCTTACATCCGCCTTATTCTATTTTATTGAAAGGTATCATTAATATTGACCTTTATTACATCCGAATACATTGATCTACCTATGTGCGGGTTAGGACCTTAAAATGTCTGCCCCCTTAAAAACAGCCTTGTCCTCAAGGCTTGAGATGTGGAAACTGCTGCAGAATGGTAGCTGGTTCCCAAGTGGAATCCGCTGGATTCATATCTTGCCACTGTACTAGCACTTCCTTGATGGTTCTCTGACACAGGCGACGCTCCCGCTAGTCCAAAACTGCTTCTGGTTGTAACCAAATGGATCCTTCTTCAGCTAACTCTGGAAGGTTGGTTTGAATTTGGCACCTGGTGCCAATCACCTTCGTCAAGCATGAAACATGAAAAACAGGATGTAGCTTCGACTGACTGGGCACAACTAACTGATATGCGACTTGTCCCACACACTTGAGAACTGTGTAAGGGCCATAAAATTTGGGTGCTAGCTTTTGACACTGCTCGGCCTTGAGGGAAGTTTGATTATATGGTTGCAGTCGTAGAAACACTCGATCCCCTTCTACAAATTGACGTTCGGAGCGAACTTGATCTGCTTGCTGCTTCATTCTATTCTGGGCCATGACCAAGTTCTCTTTAAGGGTACGAAGGATATCCTCTCGGACTGTAAGTGTTTGGTCAATCGCCTGGACCTTTGAGGTACCTGGTAAGTATGAGAGAACTGAAGGTAGCTTCTGTCCATACACAGCTTCAAAAGGAGTCGTGCGAGTGGCTGTATGGTATGTAGTGTTGTACCACCATTTGGCGAGGAGTAACCATTGAGCCCACTGGTGTTGTTTTTCAGAGGCAAAGCACCTCAGATATGTTTCCAAACACTTGTTGGCGACTTCCGTTTGACCATCTGTCTGGGGATGATAAGCTGAGCTGAGATGCAATTGTGTGCCTTGTAGCTTAAACAGTTCTTGCCAAAAATTGCTTGTGAAAGTTGGGTCTCGATCAGAAACAATAGAGTTTGTCATGCCATGAAGCTTGAAGACCTGATCCATGAAAATTTGAGCTACCATGGATGCAGTAAATGGGTGGTGAAGAGAACATAAATGAGAATACTTGGAAAGGCGATCCACCACCACCATTATGACTGATTTATTCCCCGATTTGGGTAAGCTTGTAATAAATTCCATAGAGATATCCTTCCAAATAGCAGGGGGAATCAGAAGCGGTTGGAGGGTGCCTAGATATTTGACTGTTTCTCCCTTGTTGTGGTGACATACCTCACATTCAGCCACAAACTTACGAATGTCCTGTTTCACACCATCCCAGAAAAAAGAACGTTTGACTCGGTCATATGTTTTGGTGAACCCTGAGTGCCTCGCTGTGGGTGTAGCATGAAGCTCAAAAAGTACCGTGGATTTGAGCTTGGATTGTTTACTTAAATATAAGAGACCTTTGTATCGAAGCTCATCCTGGAGCCAGGAGTACCCTGGGGGAGCTTGAGCCTTGTTCTGCAGTTGCTGGATCAGATGCGAACTTTTGGGGTCTTGAAGCCATTCCTGGTGCATAGCTTGTAGCCAATCGGGTACAATGAAGGAAAGAGAAAAAAAGGATCCTTCGTTTTCATATTTCCGGGACAGTGCATCCGCCACGACATTGTCTTTTCCCTTCTTGTAAATGATCTCATAATCATATCCAAAGAGCTTAGTGACCCATTTTTGTTGCTCCTGGGAGGAATGCGTTGTTCCAGAAAGTACTTGAGGCTTTGATGGTCGGTCTTAATTTGGAATCGTTGCTCCAAGAGATAAGGATGCCATAATTAAAAGGCATGCAGAATTGCCAACATTTCTTTTTCATAAATGGGTTTGCCCAAATTCTTTTCAGATAGTTGCTTGCTAGTGAAGGCCAAAGGTTGACCCTCTTGCATAAGGAAAGCGCCAATTCCTTTCCCTGAGGTGTCGCATTCCAACACAAATGTCTTTGTGAAGTCAGGAAGGGCCAGAACCGGAGTGGTGCACATGGCCATCTTCAAGGTTTTAAAAGCTTGAGCAGCTGCTGGGGTCCAAGTGAAAGAGTTCTTTTTGAGGAGAGTCATGAGAGGTGCTGCAATCTTTCCATAGTTCTTAATGAACTTGCGATAATACCCTGTGAGGCCCAAAAATCCACGCAGGATTTTGAGAGTCTTTGGGTGCGGCCAGTCTTGCATAGCTTCAATCTTTTTCGGGTCCACCCTGACGCCATCCTTGCCCACCAGATGACCCAAGTATTCTACTTCGGATGCACCAAAAGCACATTTGGAATATTTCAGGAAAAGCTGGTGCTGAGAGAGTAGGTTGAGAACTTGATCCACATGAGTAAGATGGTATGTCCATGTCTTTCTATATATGAGGATATCATCAAAGAAAACTAAGACAAAATGACAGAGAAAAGGGTGGAAGACATGGTTCATGAGGCTCTGAAAGGTGGAGGGGGCGTTACAAAAACCAAAGGGCATGACCAAAAACTTGTAGTGGCCCTCATGAGTGCGAAAGGCCATCTTGGGAATGTCAGACTCTTTCATACGTATCTGGTGATAGCCCAAGCGACAATCAAGTTTGGTGAAGAATTGGGCGCCACTCAATTCATCCAGGAGGTCATCAATGACAGGAATGGGAAATTTGTCTTTGATGGTTAGTTTGTTGAGAGCACGGAAGTCAGGACACATTCTCCAAGAACCTTCTTTCTTCAGTACCATGAAGACCAGAGAGGAGTAAGGGCTCGTACTAGGACGGATGACTCCTACAGTAAGGAGTTCCTGGACCTTTTTTTCAATTTCATTCTTTTGTGCAAAGGGGTGGCGATATGGACGTATATTGGGGGGAAGGCTTCCTGGGACAAGGGGAATGGAATGATCATGGACACTAAGGGAAGGAGGGAGTCCTTCGGGAGTGGAAAAGACTGTTTGATGTTTAGAAAGGAGATCTTGGAGGTCTTGGGGCACGGGTGGGATCTTTGTGGCTTGTATGGTGTGGAGTTGGGCTATGACACCCGAATGACTTTTTTTGAGAAATTTTTCCATGCAATGAGAACTGATGACTTCAGGAGAACCCGCAGTGATGCCTTGAAATTTATATTTGTTGCCTCCTTGGTCAAATTGCATGGTTAAGTTCTGAAAATCGATGAGAATGGGACCCAAGGTTCTTAGCCATTCGACACCCAACACAATGTCGCAACCGCCCATGTCAATAGCAAACATATGGGATTTGAGGTGGTAGTCACCTATTTGGAGATGCACATTTTCACAGCGCCCGCCATATTTCATAGAACCACCATTGGCAATCATGATTTGGAAATTATTGACAACATGGATGTAGTAATGGGTTTCTTGGGCAATGCGTCGATGAATAAAATTGTGGGTGCTGCCACTATCAACCAAGATGATGACCTTTTGGTGCTTGATGTAACCGATTATCTTGAGGGTTTGGGGGGATGAGAAGTCGGTGAGAGAATTGAGGGAAATGATTGGTTCCACTTCGGGAGGGTCAGAGGGAGGGTTTATGTCAGAAATTTCTGGTGACTCGGGCACATGGGGGTTGTCAACCTCTTCTTCTTGAATATCCTCAGAGATGGCCATAAAGAGATTTTGTTCCTTACATTTGTGGCCTGGGAAATATTTGTCATTGAAATTATAATAGAGGCCTTTGAGTTGGCGTTCAACCATTTCATCCCTAGTCAATTTTTGGATTTTTAATGGGGCGGAGGGAGTAGTGGGGTTTACTGGTTTAGGGCGCGGGATAAAGGAAGGCTTACGGTTTTGAGAGGAAACAATTTGTTGTTCTTCTTTACCTTTTTTGGTAGCCTCCACCCAAGTTGTAGGTCGAGCCATGAAGACATGGGCCCGAATCTCCTCCTTGAGGCCACTGATAAAACACTCTCAAAAGAAAGCATCAGTCATGCCTTCTATTCGAAAAGCCAGACACTCAAATGCAGCTATGAAGTCTTCGACTGTGCCTGATTGCTTCAATTTTTTCAAATGGCCCAAATGGTTGGTGTCAGTGTCAAAGCATTCATAAAGCTCAGCAAGAAATTGGGTCCAAGCAATATACCCTTGACGTGAAGTTTTTCTCCATTGCCACCATTACCAGCGTTCTTGATCTAGATGGAGAACACCATACCGGAGTTTGGCCAAGTCATCTGTAATGTTGTAGAGAGAGAAATAATGTTCCATTTGTGTGACCCAACCAGTGGGGTCCGAGCCATCAAATTTGGTTACATCCACCCGCG
>ML777761.1:2683750-2697796 GCA_009831015.1 Picea engelmannii | reverse complement strand
GGTCACCTAAATTTTGATCACATAATCAAACTCAGAAACAATGGGGCAGTAAAAGATCTTTCGAAGATATCAAAGCCATATGACTCTGTTTGTAAACCCTGTCAGATAGGAAAGCTTACTCGCACTCAGTTCAAATCTAAAAAAATTCCTTCAACAGAAAAACCTCTCTAGTTAGTACATATTTATCTATGTGGACCATCAAGGAAAGAAGGTACAAGAAAAGAAAATTACTTTATTTTGATTATTGATGACTATTATAGACTAACTTGGGTTGCCTTTTTGAAAGAAAAATCTGAAGCATTTGAAAAATTCAAAGTGTTTAAGGCTTTGAATGAGAATGAACAGAAAAAATATTAAAGGCAGTAAGGTCTGATAGAGGAGGAGAGTTTAGTTTAGGGAACTTCAAAGAGTTCTGTGATAAACATGGGATCAAAAGAGAGTACACAATTCCAAGGACTCCACAACAAAATGGAGTTGTTGAGAGGCAGAATAGGTCAATACAACAAATGGAAAGATCAATGATGAATGAAAGGAAGATAGCTCAGACATATTGGGTGGAAGCAATTCATACAACTGTTCATATCCTTAACAAAGCTCATCTCAGGACACACAGTGACAAGACTCCTTATGAACTATGGTTTGGAAGACCTGCTTCAATCAAGAATTTTAAAGTCTTCGGGAGTAAATGTTATATCAAGAACAATGATGAAAATATTGGCAAATATGATGACAAGGCTGATGAAGGTATCTTCTTGGGTTATGCTACAAATAGTAAAGGGTATAGATGCTACAATAAGAGACTGCATAAACTAGTTGATTGTATAGATATAAAAGTTGATGAAGAAATCCCAGTCAGAAATGTAAGCAGTACTGAACCAAGAACAAAAGATATAGTTGAAGATGAAGATGAACAGGTCCAAGGATCATAAAAGGAAGAATTTGAATCAGATGAAGATGCAAATACTCAGACTGACACAAATCAACAGAAAGAAGAAAAAACACCTCTCAGAATTGTTAAAAAGAATCATCCTGAAAATCAGATAATTGGAGATATAAATAAAGGAGTTCAGACAAGAGGGAAATTGATTAAATACTCAGGACAATCTCAGGTTGCTTTTTTATCTATGAATGAACCTAAATTTTTTTATTAAGCCAACAAGCATGATGATTGGATTAGAGAAATGAATGAAGAGATTGATCAAATTGAAAAGAACAATACTTGGGAGCTTATCCCTAGACCTGCAGATAAAATTATAATAGGTTCAAAATGGGTGTTCAAGAATAAAATGAATGAAAAATGACAAGTTGTTGGAAATAAAGCCATATTGGTCTGTAAAGGATATGCACAAGTTGAAGGTCAGGAATTTGATGAAACCTTTGCACCAGTGGCAAGATTGGAAGCCATTAGAATGTTTCTTACCTATTCATGTCATAAAAACTTTAAAATTTATCAGATGGATGTTAAGTCGACATTTCTTAATGGAGATCTAGAGGAAGAAGTATATATGGAGAAACCTGAAGGATTCTCATTGACAGATAATCCTAATTATGTTTGTAAGCTGAAGAAGGCCTTATATGGACTAAAATAAGCACCACGAGCCTGGTATTATAGACTGGACAAATTTTTACAAGAAAAAGGGTTCAAGAAAGGTACTGTTGACAGTAACATTTACATTAAGTCTGAAGGTGATAATTTACTAGTTGTTTTGGTTTATGTAGATGATATTATTTTTGGTTGTACTAATGAATCATCTATCCAGTGGTTTGCTAATTCTATGCAAACATAATTTGAAATGTCCATGATAGGAGAACTGTCATATTTTCTTGGCTTACAAGTAAAACAAAGTTCTGCAGGAATATTTATTTCTCAAGAAAAATATTTGAAAGAGATGTTGAAGAAATTTCAGATGGAAGATTCCTCTCCAGTTAGCACACCTATGGTGGTTGGTTGCAAGATAAGTAAAGATGATGTCTCACTTGATGTTGATCAAAGGACATATCGCTCTATCATAGGCAGTCTTCTGTACATCACAACATCCCGTCCTGATATAATGCAAGCTGTTGGAATGGTTGGTCATTATCAGTCTGCTCCTAAACAAAGTCATTTGGTATATGTCAAAAGGATATTCAAATACTTGGAGGGAACAATGACTTATTGGTCTGTGGTATCCCAGAAATCAAAATTTCCAGTTAACTACTTATTCAGATGCAGATTGGGCAAATAGTGTCGATGAGAGAAAAAACACCAGTGGAGGAGCATTCTTTCTGGGTGACTCATTAGTTGCATGGCTTAGTAAAAAGAAAGGATCCATTTCATTATCAACTACAGAGGCAGAGTACATTGCTTCTGCTACCTGCTGCACACAAATTTTATGGATGATACAAACTCTTGCAGATTTGAAGGTAACTTACACTGATCCCATTCCAATTCACTGTGATAACACCAGTGCCATTAGTGTCTCCAAGAATCCTGTTCTTCATTCAAAGACTAAGCATATTCCAATAAAGTACCATTTTCTCAGAGAACAAGTTACAAACATAATTGTTCAACTGAATTATATACCTTCTACAGAACAGATTGCAGATATATTTACAAAACCATTAAAAGCAACCCCTTTTGGATATCTTCGTCAAAAGTTGGGGGTTATAATTTCTTGTGTCTAATCTGTTCACCTGGTCAGGGGGAGTACTTAATGAATATCTGGTGTATTTCCAGGAAGTTCATAGTTGACAGGGGGAGTATGTTTTGCAACAGATCAGGGGGAGCATGTTTCTTCTTTGACATTGATGTCAAAAGGGGAGAAAAGAGTCCGAATGCGAGAGTCTGAATGCATGTGGGTGCTTGAGTTTCCATCAATGCCAAAGGGGGATAATGTTGGCAAATCTTTAACAGACAATGCATACTTGTATACTTGTCATTGATGTAAAGTACAACAGTGAAGATGGCATGAGTTCAGAAAGTATGAAATACATGGGCATTATGAGAAGATGCTGCAGGAAGGATTTGTAGGGTTTGGTCATAACGGATTCCATATACTGTAATGCATCATATTTTCCTTTTCAACCAATGAAATCTTTCAAAGCTATTACTGTCATGTCCGATGCTCATGGTTACTAGAGTTTCGGGCTGGAATGATGTCTTTGGAGGGGACATGAGTTGTGCCAGATACTCGGAAAGGACTTGTTCATGTAGCTAGGGGAGATGAGGGTTTGTTGCACTTTCAATGGATTAATCGAACAAATAATGTGGTAGAAGTTGATCAAATTGTATTTCCAGATGAAGCTGTATTTGAAAAGGTCCAGGAAACCCCCGAGCGAGTGTACATTTTTGAAATTCAAGGAGGAATATCGCAAATTCTTTTTCTAGATGCAGGTTCCTGATGACCGTTAGATCAAGTGTTGATCGGGACTATTAATCTGGACCGTCGACCCCATTTCGGAGTTTCGTGACTCGCATCGAAAATTGAAATTGTGATTTAATTGCAGCCATCAGATCAAGGTTGATCTGGACCATCGACTCCATTTTGGAGTTTCGCGACTTGCGACTTGGAGAGGTAAGAAACAAAACCGTCGAAATTGCGATATGTGAAATCACGATTTAGTCCCAGCCATCAATTCACGATGTGTTTTGGACCGTTGATCTGAGCTCCAACTCAGAGCTTTTCCTATCACAACTTGGAGTGACAAGAACCTCTATCACTGAAATAGTGAGATGCAAAATCGTGATTTATTCCCAACCGTCAGATCAAGGTGTGTTATGGACTGTTGATCTGAGCTCCATCTCAGAGCTTCGCCTATCGTGACTTGGAGTGACAAGAACCTCTACCGCCGAAATCATGATTTATTCCCAACCGTCAGATCAAAGTGTGTTATGGACCATTGATGTAAGATTCATTTCGGAGTTTCGCTTATCGCAACTTGGAGTGACAAGGACCTCCATCGAAGGAATTGTGAGATGCGAATTCACGATGAAATCTGGACCGTAGATTCATCGAGATCGTGGACCATTGATCTCAGCTCCATCTCGGGGTTTTGGGGATCACGACATGAAGTGTCGAGATACTTGGCCACAGGTATTCCGAAATGCCGAAACCCGATTTAAAGGAAATATTAATAACCCCATCCAATGGTGTAGATAAGCTTGAATATGATCGGAGGGCTACTGTGCTCTCACAAAGTTAATTTATCAGTTATGAATCTGTTAGCAAAATAGACTCATGATTTCCAATTGGTTAGCGTTTTAGTTGCTTGGACGGTTGTTTTTGTTTTTTTGAAGGAGATGCAAAGAGGCACCACTATGGGCGTGGTGCATAAAAGAGGAAGAGACCGACTGTGCATTGAATTTTTGGATGAATAGTGAATTAAACTGTAAGAAAGGGAAAATATGAGAATATGCGCAGTGTGAGACTGAGAATATGCGCAGTGTGAAATAAAACTCAGAGAAGAGTAACAAATGAGAAAAATACTTGAAGCATATCAGAATGACAGAACAAGTTGAAGCATAGAAGATTTGCAGAACAGATTAAGGAAGAGAAGAATTGCAGAATAGTTAAAAGAAGACCAGATTTATAGAACAAATAAGAAGTGGTAAGAATCGATTTATCTATGTAGTTTTCTGTTTACTTATTCATTCATATTCTAGGGTGGTTGGGAGCTGCTAGGGAGGACTGGTTTCCTCAGAGGTTCAAGTGGGAGCTTGAACACAAGGAGCTGTAGCTTCCATCTGGTTGCAGCTAGAGAAACCAGGGTGGCAGGGTGGTGCAAGGGAGAACAAATGTTCTCTGTTATACATGTTGGAGCTTGTGTAACTGGAAGTTAGTGCTTCCATCCAGTTGGTGCTGGAACATTAAGGGAGTTGGTGCTTCCTTCTAGTGGGTGCTAGATAAACAAGAGAGTCGGTGCTCTCAAACAAGTTGCAGCTTGTAAAATAGAGGTAGCAGCCTCACATTGAGTTGGTGCTCAATTATAGATGATGTACAGAACTTAAAAGACTTCCTATCATTTTGAAGAAGAAGAGGTTTTCTCCCTTTATGGGTTTCCTCCTGAAAATCTGTCTCTGTGTATACCTTATGTGTGACTGATGATGTTTACTTTTACTATCCATATGATATATAATGTTGATGATCACTTGAAGAAAGATTAAGAATGTTTTAATAGACTTAAAATTGTTTAAGCACAATAACAACTAATTCACCTCCCCCCCCTCTTAGTTGTCTTAGTAATTTCAACAGGATGCACATGGATCCTACAACCATGAGGAGAAAGTGAGGGGGTTGCATAATAGCTTGGGTAATGCAGAGATTGAATCAAATGGGCATAGAGAAATCAAAGTAGAAAACATAGATTTGGTAGAGAGAATCATAACCTGCAAAGAGAAGTGTTAAGATACAAAGAAAGCAATAAGAGGATTATAAGAGCTCAAGAAGAGAGGAACCACATCAATACTCAAATGTTAAAAAACCTAAATTTTTTTTAGAAGAAGATAAACAAAGAATCAGATTCAAGGAAGGAAAAATAACACAAATCTCATGCTAGGAGAGAGGATTCCATAAGTCCTATACACTCTATAAGTTCTAGTAGACATCATCACCATTCACCAATGACTCAACTACACGGGCACATACAATTTTAGAGATAGAAAGAGGTCCAATTTTGTCTCCTGTCATACATCATAAAAGGAGGTTTGAAGTGAATTATTTGCAAGGAGCACCGAGGAAGATCAATGCCTCTACATTTGATGGTGATCATAAGAAAGATGAAGATGTAGAAGCCTAATTGTTGGGAATGAGGGAATACTTCCAATTTCATATTTACTCATTGCTGGAGAGGCATTTTGACTAACTTTTGGGATTTGCGCAAAAAAAAAGGTCGAAGAGTAAAATGCAGTTAGAAGATAGAGCAGAGTGCACGATGGAAGTGGAATTCAAGGAGTCAAAGAGAACGAAAAAAGGATGTGCGACGAAGCAATGCACAAAAGGCGAAAAACAATTATAAATAGTTGGTTTTTGGGGACACTTTGTCCACTTTTCTAATAGGTTTTGGGGACACTTTGTCCACTTTTGTAACAGGATTATCCCTATTGCTATGTATAAATATGTAATAGGTTTTTGAGTAGAAGGGATAGAAGAGCATAATATATGATTATGCAAGTTCCTAAGGGTTTTGGGTAAGGGAGTTGAGCAAAGGAAGAAAACTAGGGTATGATTGAGGAGTGAACTCGCACTGCATCAAAATGGCTAGGCAGGTTTGGTAAATGATACCATTTCATATTTTGTAGCGCATCATGCAGTTGTAAGAGAAATATCAATGAATAATATAAGAATCCACCCATTGTGGATGTAGCCCAAGTTGGGTGAACCACATAAATCTGTGTGTCATGGTGTGTTTGCAATTGATGATGTTTTATGGTTTATGTTGAATGTATTGTTTACTTATGATATTATAATGTCACACAATGAAGTATCTAATAACCGAATGAATGCTAATGAGATAATGTCAAGTTCAGATAAGGTTGAATGTTGAGTAATTGTTAAGTAATGAGAAATGTGCACATGAGTAAATGAGAGGTTGAATGCCTTTCTTCCCCTCAACACTCTAGAACCTTGGTTCCTGCATCATCTATAGATGCCTCGGGTGAGAATTCACTTTCTTTATAGGTGATTCCGAAAGGGACAATATCTAAGGGTTTTGTTGGTATGTGAATGATTAACCCTGGGTATGCCCCCTATGCACCAACAAATGGTTCTGTTGTCAGGACCGAGAATTGTAATTGAGGGGAATGTTTTGGATGCCAAATAGAGAAGAAATTGAAGAATGAATAGAAAGTAAGCAACAAGGATTTTCCATAGAACATAATAGAATCCCTAGGGTCAATGACGAATAATGGTTACAAAGGTATGATTTCACAGATCTGCATGAAATCTTCTTTGGTGAATTTTCAATTATTTTGACTGAATGGTTAGGAAGGATACTAGAGAATGTTGGGAGATGCAGAGTTGGAGCCCCAAGAAATTGGACTCAGGAACTAATCAAAAAACTCAATAGGGTAATTAATAAGGTTTCTCGTGTAGTAGATTTCTAGTTGGGTAGTATAATGGGGGGTTATATTACAAAGTTTGTAGTAGATTGTACTCAATCTTATAATGTCGTGGAGAGAGACTTATTCAAGGGTCACATAGAAGATATTTGAGTACATTATCTACTTGAATAAAGATGTTATTGTGCAATAAGAATGTCATGAAGATGGATTATGGTAGCTAAGCACCTTCATGCACATAGGGGAATTGGAGGATGACATGAGGATAGTCTGAGAGTGGGAAGGATGAGTAAGGAGTGGATGTACTGAGGATGGAGAGAGAGGATGCTAACTTGGATGGAGAGATTGGAGTATTGAATTGTGGGAAAAGTCTTAGATACAGTAGGAGGGAGACTGTGGCTAGAAAAGGAGAGAAACACTGAGAATTGGAGGAAAATGACCCCTGTGCAAAACTTCATATCACACCGTACAGATAAAGGAAAAGGAAAGAATGTTATCTTCAATACTATCCAACAAAATAAGGAAGTCCATCTCAGATCAAAATCTACATCGAACCCATGACCTTGTGTGCGTCATTAAGGATTGAAGCAAGAACCTAGACTTGTTCAAGAAAAATTGTCATAAGTGGAGGAAGTCAGAATGGTGGGAGAAACACAACAAACCATAGTCATCCAACATCACCGAGGGTAAGTACAATACCTAGTACAATAACAAGGATATATCATATGTTGAGAATTACCGAGTTTTAGGGAACAAGGTTGGAGAAGCCTGATCAACATTTGTTTGTGTGTGACACAATATGGACTACGAAGAATGTCTAGGATGAGGCAACGAAAATCACAAATTTGGCCACGACGTTCAAAGGTTGTTCACTACTATGGTATATGAAGTTTCAGAAAACTACGTCAACCAGACAGTCAAGAACTTTAGTAGAAATCCAACAAGCATTGTTAAAAGAATTCAGGAATCCAAAATCCAAGTCCCAATATATTACATAACTAAAGGAAATTAAGCAAGTATAGAACAGGAATGTGTGGGAATGTGACCAGAGATTTAGATATGTGATGGGGTGACTAAAATTTTTGATTCATGATGAGAAACATTGTGAATGGTTTATAGTAGGTCTATTGTCGCACATTCGCTATCCGTTAATACAATAGAAGGTCACATCACAACCAAAATCTTTATAAATTGCAATGAAATTAGAATCATCTCTTGTAGGAGATGACACATGTATGGCATAGGTAAAGTCACAATTGGTTGCAATGCGAATTCAATTATGAGAGATAATGAAGGAAAAGGAAAAGAGTGAACATGTCTGGTGTATAAAATGTAAGACAAAAGGCCATAGAAAGGAAGAGTGTCTGACCTTCGCGCAATATATGGCCACAAGAGCACCAAACCTGTTGGCATGAGGAGTTGGGTACTGCGATATATGTAAGAGATGGGGGAATCATCCGACTTCTTGTCCCTTACTGCAAAAATATCAGAGCACCCCAAGAAATTTATTCTGTAATTTTTTCATATCGGTAGGACATGATGAGAAAGACCGTCGCACATTTGAATTGATGAGAGAACGTACTTTGGATGCATATAGAATATAGGAAGAAAATGTCATAGTAAAAGGAGGAATACCACAATATAAAACTCCAAGAGGATTTAATTAGGGTGGACATGAAGGTTTTGACAAAGGTCAAGGACATGGAGGATTTGGTTTAGGAGGCAGAGGACCCATAATTTGGTACAACTACAATATACTAGGACATTTAGAAAGAGATTTCCCAAATCCTTACATGGCATGCACGTATTGTAGAGACTTGGATCATGCGACAAAAAATTTCCTCAATTGATAGCGAAGTGGCAGGAAAGAGGGAATAAAAAACAACATCATAATTATAACCAGAACATGTAGATAATAGCCACATAAGAATGTGACGATCAACCAAGAGTAGCAGTTGTTATGCGTGGCAGGACGAGAGCTGAACCATATGTGACAAAGAAAGGAAAGGGAGTGGATCAATGGATAAGGAAATTAGCTGAACCCATGCTAGTATTCAATTCACAAAGAGAAAGATAAACTTCTTAGCAAGAAAGGAAGAAGATACTAGGACAAGAATGGATAGCTTCAACATCAAAGACACCACCCGTGTACGATATTCCATCGATTTACGATCACACTATTTCAAACAGGGCAATCGAGAAGGTAAACACTTTGACATAATTTTTAAAAAAATTGTTTAGAACTGATACAGGATGAGACCGCATTGAATACAATGCAAAAAATGATTTATAAGTGTACACAAGACTGAGAAGTACGCACTACACAAAAATCAGTGAACCAAGTCTTGCGAAAGAAGAGGAAAAACAAAGAGTTCAGATTAAGTGCACATATATGGGAATATGACATGGATAATGTCATCTTGGACTTAGAATCAAACATCAATGTCCTTCCAAGATAGATGTGAGAGATGATGGGGAAACAAAAGCTAGTTTGGTCAACTGTCCAGTTGAGGTTGTCTAACCAACATAAGATAATACCGATCGAGAGATTGGCATAAGTACCTATGAACATATATGGAGTGTGTAGTGTAGCTAACTTTGAAGTCATTGAGATTGTGGATAACCATCAGTCATACCCAAATTTTCTTGGACTGGATTGGGCCTTCAATATTTAGGCAATCATAAACCTAAAGAAGAGAGAAATTATTTTTGAAGGAGGAGGCTTAAAGGTCACCCCACCATTAGATCTTATGGAGGCAAGAAGATATGTGGAGTCAACGAGAAGGGAAATTGACAACTTATATAACATGACAACACGCATGGATGACTATGTCAACCCGACTGCAGATGGTGTGCTTAGTTGGTGAAGTATAAGATATTGCACATTAGACTCAGAGGAAGAACTTGAACAATGGAAACACCGGTTGCATGAAGAGTCGACAAGGAGGTACGCACACATTACTGGCTCATTACGCTGTATAAAAACAGAGGTATGAGACACAACAAATTTCGAAGGAGTAACTGAGGTAAGTTATTTTTACAATGAATTCAAATTGCAAATACCTGAACAACAAATGTTATTAGCACTAGATATTTCACTAAGACTGACCCCAACGATATGGTGGGAAACCCACAAGGAATGGATAGAGGATTGACAACATTGAAAAACATTGATGCAGATCAGGTTTGGAATAGAGGATATTATGCCCAAGTATATAGGAATGAGTGATCTAAAAGACCATGTGGCACGATGTATTACAAAATGGAGGAAAGTTCTGAAGCAAGAATGGATGCATCGATTCATACATACGTTGGAGACAATTCCCATGAATTGGTACTTAGAGCTAGAAATGCATAGAGGAATGAAAGAATGGGAGGAGATTATACAAAAATTTAAGGTAACATTTAAATTTGAAGCCAAGTAACCTTTAGTTGATGCAGTCTTATAAGTCATTAGAGGAATTTTTTTTAGGGAAGAAGGACAAGTAACAATAGTACCTACATGTAGTGTGCACAGAGAGTGTTACAAGGGAAAAACTCTCTATGGCCAAGGGTAAACCACAACAGACATGTATGACTATAGAAATCAACTCAATTCCAACATGTGCTATATAAACTAATGTGAAATACGAGGAAGAAGCCTACCTTGATCCAATTGTTTGATGCCATTCCACCGTTGAGAACTTTGACCCAAATCTTTACACCTGCAAGAAGTTCTCAACAAATAAGCGATGCAAGTATATAGTGACAATATATAAAATGAGTTAGCACATCAGATAGCACAATCCATTAATAAACATTACAAATATGCCCATGGATAATAATCATATATTTGCAAGATATCGATAGGATGGGAAATGAGTATTTCTATTAATAATTGATCAACATAAGTATCAACATTACAGACTTCCGTGTCATCACGGTTCGAAACCAAGAAACCAAGTTCCTTCCAATTGGGTCTCCACCACTTCAATCCTCCACCAAAGGCAAGCTCATAACAAAGAGGTAATGAGGTCCTCTCGACAATAAGGAAAGATCTTGGGGGCTGAACACTGTGTTTAGACTTGAGGGACAAAGGGATGTAGACTCAATATGAAGTAATTTCTCCATAGTAACTTTTCTCTCAAAGTTGAATGCTTTCTCCTTTTTTTTCCATAGCTCGAAATTGTGCTCTTATAACCTCTAGAATGTAACTGAAGGGCCAAGTCAGAACGTTTCCAGTATATGGAAGGCCAAATATCAGAGATATTTTGTCATGACATGGAAACCCAACCTCATTTTGTATTTTCTGGCACAAATCCAGATATACGTGAGCTGTAGTGGAGCAGCAAGTGTATACGCATCTTGTAAAGCAATTAGGGAGCGTATATGTGGAAAAAAATATATTTTTGGCTTTGGATTTATCAAAAAGGGGTTGATAAGTCTGCATAGGGAAATGGAAAAAGGCCCTCTGTGCAAGATAGCAATGGTGAGGAAAATATTGATATAACAAATTCCCCCTAATGTGTGAGATCAAAGGAGTATTTTCTATGGCCGAAATACATTATAAATAACCCATAAGTGGAGTAGTAGAGAACCAGCTGGATGAACTCAATTGATCATTACATTATGTACTGACTTTTCATACATGGCTGCCAAGAATAAAATGCAGATCCATGTGGAAAATATACCAACAAGTTTTCATGGCCATGAGTAGGCAAGTATAAATGCGGTTACATACCAATAGTTGTCATAGTAACGAACAAGGTCCAGTGAAACCAGTCTCAAAATCAATCTAAAGATATCTGTATACCATGGAGTACAATCTAGTCTCCCATGATCGCTGAAGTTAAATAGGTACTGGTCTAATGAAATGGAAGCAACAACTCAGGAAAGATGCATCCACAAAGTGATGTCTTCAAGTCTTCAATACAATCCTCCAATGGTGCAAGTTTTCATCATGTGAATAAATGAGTTGAGGCCGAACACGATGAGACATCATTTGATTATCGATCATTGAGGTATACCATTAACAAACGTGAGACAAGCTACCAATGATGAAAGTAAGTATCATGACACTGAGTAAATCTCTACAAATGTGAATAAAGGAGTTGGTGTTGAACACTTGAGAGATCCATTGATCATGAGGCATTGATGTATTCCCATCTGTCAATGACGAGAGAGCCTGCCACTAATGACTACAAGCCTCAAGGTACTCATAAAAATCTAGGTCTCGTATCGAGAATAAATGAGCTGAAGTCGATGGAAAGAGACTTGCTGAAAGGAGAGCATTAAGGCATCTCTCATCAGTCAGCATGAGGAACAAAGCAAGAGCTTCATGATTTGGTAGAGATCGGTCGAAGAACATGTTCACGAACCAACGATCTTGTGCGTCTTTTGTGTGTGCCAAATGTGTAAGTTTTAAACCTGCGAAGTAAAGCAATGCATATAGATTCTTAAGCAATACAAAAATTAATCAATGGCTCATACACAGAGTACACATAGATTTTATACCAGAAACCCTCAACTGGGAAAACCTTTCTTATTTTTATTATTCTCGAATTTCACCATTCACCATACAATATATACAATGCTTTTAGGTATTCCGTAGATACCAAAACCCTAATCCCTTAATCCGGGATTAATTTACAAATCCGCTAAAAATAGAAAAATCCAACAAAATTCGCTAAAAATAGCAAAAACAGACGCAGTTGTCGTATCTGACGCACCCACACACACACACATGCAAAAAATATAACACATACCCAACATTCTCCCACTTGTTATTTTATTTTCATCCAGGGGTCGAGGGGATTATATAGTCAACAATCCAGGGCAACAATGCCCATTGTTACTCTACACTAGGAGAACTTTTCTGTGCTCACAGACTTTGTTAATTAATCTGCAACATTCTTCAAAGTGTCAACCTTTTCCAACAACACCTTCTTTTCCTCAACCATGTCTCTCACAAAGTGATACTGAACATCAATATTCTTTGTCTTCGAATGATAAGCTGGGTTCTTTTCCAGGAATATTGCACTCTGATTGTCACAGTCTAATCTCACTGCTTGTTGTACCAACCCAATACTTGAACACAATCTTTGTAACCATATTGTTTCCTTGCTTGCATGAGTGGCTTCCATGTATTCAACTTCTGTAGTTGAGAGTGCCACTATAGCCTGTCTTTTGCTCATCCAACTGATTGCTCCTCCAAATAGGTTAAAAACATACCCACTTGTAGATCTTTTGCAATCCAAATCTGCAACCCAGTTTTCATCAACAAAGCCATGTATTTCCACCACTCTTTCCAATCCTGGTCTTCCTTGGTAGCACAATCCATAACTGGTGGTGCCACGAAGATACCTGAAGACCCTCTTTACTACTGTCCAATGCTCCTTCCCTGGTTTTGACATATACCTGCTCAAAAATCCCAATGCATGTGCAATGTACGGTCTAGTACAAACCATTGCATACATCAAACTGCCAACTGCACTAGCATATGGAACATGGGACATGTCCTCTTCTTCTTCCTGTGTCTTGGGACATTGATTTGCAGATAACTTTACACATATAGGAATAGGAACCTTGACYGGTTTACTTCCATGCATATTAAACCTCTGCAATATCGTTTCAACATATTTTCTTTGATTCAACCAGAGTTTCCTGTTTGCACGATCTCTTTTAATCTCCATTCCCAGAATGAAGTTAGCAACACCGAGATCCTTCATGTCAAATTTGGAGGATAGCTGTGATTTCACCTCCTTGATAACATCCATGTTATTTCCTACCAACAACATGTCATCAACATACAAAACTACATAAATGAAGTGATTACCAACTTGCTTGGAATATACACAGTGATCAACCCTGCTTCTTACAAATCCCAATCCAAGGATGTATGTGTCAAACTTTTGGTACCACATCCTAGGTGATTGCTTCATACCGTATAGTGACTTCATTAGCTTACAGACTATCTCTTTCTTTCCCTTCACTACAAAGCCTTCTGGCTGCTTCATATAGATTTCTTCTTC
>ML777761.1:2634518-2667957 GCA_009831015.1 Picea engelmannii | reverse complement strand
ACACACTCGACAAAGTATTTCAGCTATCACTCTGTTCTAACTTCATACTTTGGGGGGCTCTCTGTTACACATTATTTTCATCATCCCTATGATCGTTAATGATGTAAACCTATCTGTTGCCTTCAGAGGGGTCAGTGGCCTGAATTTCTGAAGAGAGAAGGGAGAAGAACTTCTCTTGAGAAAAGAAGTTGCTTTTTCCTATGTAAAAATCTTATAAAAAGGGAAGTTCGCAGGTTGCTATATAGGCAGGGTGTGAGAATGACCCATTCTCGTAGGTTTCACTATAGCCAGGGTGCGAGGTGTTTGCAGGTTTCTCTATAGCTAGGGTGCGAGAATTCCATCACGTGGGAAAAATGAGCATTTTCTCGAATCTTCTAGAAGGAGAAGCTTCTATGGTGAGGTGGCATCCGAATGGTTTAGATCTTACTCGCTTTCATGATTTAGTGGGATCATCCTAACCTCCTCACCTTATCCTCTTCAACTTATAAAAGGAGAGGAGTTCTCATGGAGAAAGTTAGCTTTTGTTAGCTTGGGTTACCTTTGTTGGTTCTTGAGCTTGTTAGCTTTAGCTTGGTTAGAGTGACTTTGAGATTTGCTTTGTCAAGATAGATTGTGAGTAGCTATCAGATCTATGGTCTCAGAATCCTTGGAGAAAGAAGTGTGTGGGGAATGAAGGACAATTGGAAGGGACCTTACGACATCAAGGGCATGGTTGTAATCTCTCTTTCATGTTTAATATGATACAATAATATGATTCTTTCCTATAAATCTTGTTGTGTTTTATTGTATGATTCCTTGATCACATACATAGGTTTATATTGAGTTTATGCTATCGCTATCACTTTGGTTGGTTTGTGTTGGTTTGATCTTGACTGCACAAGAGCACTGGAGCGAAGCGGGAGCAACAAAGACTATAGGAAGCAATTATAAGGTATGTTACTTATTCTTGCCTCTTAGTAAATTCAATATTTAAAACTTAAGGAAAACATCCTATTCTGTCTTGCTTTGTTCTATATCCAGGTGGATCTAGGGAGATCGGTTTGTGTCCGCACTTACGGATTTATCCAATAACAATGGTCTCTTTAGACGCGGCGATATACAACAAGTAATCTCTACTGTAATAAGGAGATTTTAGTAGAGGGGCTGATGCCAAGGTTTTCTTTAAAGCGTCAAAAGACTGCTGGGCTCGCTCATCCCAAATAAATGGGGTGTCTTTCCTCAATAGGCGCATGAAACCCTTAGTGATATTGGCATAATTCAGAATAAACCGACGCAAAAAGTTAGCTTTCCCCTGTATACCTTGAAGCTGTCTAATCGTGTGTGGGGGAGGCAACTGAAGAATTGCCTCAACCTTAAGTGGATCTACGATGATCCCTGTCTTGGAGACTAAGAATCATAAGAGACGGCCAGATCTAACGCAAAAGATACATTTATGAGGATTGAGTCGTATTCTATAGTAACGACATCTTTCAAAAACCAGTCGAAGGTGTGTAGCATGATCCACTCTCTTGTAGCAAGATCATTGAGGTAAGCTTCGACTATGTGTTTGAGATCATGAAAAGAGAAATTCATGGCTCATTGGAAGGTTGCTTTGACGTTTTTCAGGCTGAAAGGCATTTTCCAGTATGAAAACCTGCCCCAAGGACATATGAGTGCCATCTTATGTTGGTCTTTGGGTTTGATATGGATTTGGTTATAGCCTGAAAATCCATCCATAAAAGAAAATATTTCACTTCCCGCACACTCATCGAGAATCTGATCAATGAAATGCATGGGGAAGTTATCTTTAGGACAGGCCTTGTTCAGGTCGTGAAAGTCCATACACATGTGAATGGTTCCTTGCTTTTTATTCACGGGAATGGGGTTGGATACCCATTCAGTCAAGGGAATCGGATAGATAAAGCTGACATTAAGTAGCTTCTCTTCCTTTGCCTTAATAGTGGGGGCCTTCCTAGGATTAACAACTCTAAGACATTGTTGAATGGGTTTAGAATTCGGGTAATTCCTAATCTCATGTTCGACAACATGGGGGTCGATCCCTGGAATCTCTTCATATGACCAAGCAAATACATCTCAAAATTCTTTGAAGAGGTTGGTGTAGATCATAATCTCTTCTGGCGAACAATCTACACCTATATTTACATTTTCAATCTTGCCAGGGGTACGAGAGATATCGATCTGGACGATAGGAGAAATACTCACCATATTCCCTTCGATGTAAATGCCATGTGTATCAAGTGTAACTATGGTGTGACCAACTATCTCACTCAGGGTAGATCTAAAATCATCTTTCTCAATTCTTTAAAGAATTGGGATAAAATAAGATTGATGATGCATATCATCCCAAGGTCTCTTGGAAAAAATCACGTCTTCAAGGATGGATTCGTCCAAAGGAAAATTCTCATCCAATAAATCATGTGAACAAGATAATGAAGTGGCCCACATGGGCCTAAGAACTGGATCCTCCTCAACCATCTGTGAGGGAACAAGATCGAGATCGACAGAAGAGTCAAGGATAGCTTGATATGCAATCTCAGCTGTTGATAGTGGCATAGCCATGCCAACATGCGACTGACCTTCAATCGACACAGTCAAAGAAGGTAGGGTCCAAGGCTCACTAAAATAAGAAGTGCAGAAAGGGATGGACCTCTCTACTAAAGCGGGCGTACTGGACATGGCATAAACATGGCGAGTCGATCCTGAGAAGTTGAAAGTACCCATGAGGGAGAAATACATTCTGACACCGATATTCTCAGTTTCCAGTTGAGAATTGTCAACCACAGGGATCAATGGTCCAATAGATGTGTTTAGGCTAGAGTACGCAAAGGATAATTGGTCAATAGTCATAATCTCTCCCTGATGAGGAAAACAAAGCATGCGGAAAATGGACGATACACCGACAACCATAACATAAGTCCAATTGTGACCTAGTAACAGGTTATAATCGAGAGGTGCATCAACTACCTCTACTTCCACCTCGACCGTATTCCCACCTAACTGGATCGGAAAGGTGGGGAGAATACCATTAGGGTGGAAGGAATAACCGTCGAATGCGGTCAACATGGTCAATGACTTTGAAAGGGTTGGAGAACCGATATCTTTCCAACAGACTAAGGACATCACACAAGTGGCAACACCTTCATCAACGACCGCTTGTTTGATGGTATATTTAGAATACTCCACATGGATTTGGAAATCCACATGGTAGGGTAAGAGAGGCTTCATGTCCATGACATCAAACTTGATGATCTTTGAGCCACTAGGTTCTAGAGCTCCTAAGGTAGAGAGTAAGGTATTCCTTTGTGACGGACACATCTAGAGTACCTCCAAAGCACACATCGCTCAAGGTGTTTGGCCAAGATCCTCAATAATAGAGTAGTTCTGGGTGACTCTAGCATTAGGGTTATGGGTAGAGAGCTTGAATACTCCTTTTGGAATATGAGGTGGTGGCTCTGGTTTCTTGATCTATAAATTCATCTCCGAGGGTGGAGGAGGAGCTTCTAGGCTGGCACTAGCTTTTGAAGAGCTGTAATATTGAGAGAGAGTGGCTATATCGATTTTTGTGTCGACCATATTGATACAAACACGGTCATCATCTTGCGGTGGTGGGTTTTGACTCCCAACAGGCGCATTTTCAACGTTCAAAGAACTCGAGGCTAAGTGCTGGTTGTGAGGAAAAGGATTCGTTAGCATAATGGGTGGAAGATTTAAAAGCCTTGCAGCCTCTGCAAGTTTGGGGCATAAGTGTGTAAGGTGATCATCAGTACAAAGTTTACAAGGAAACTTAACCTTACACTTTTCTTTCTTGTCGTCTCCAGCATTATCATTCTTTTTTCCATTATTATTCTTGTCCTTGGGTTTATTCTTCCCACCTCTACGATTATTTCAACCTTTCCATTTATTCCCATCTTGTTGCTGGTGACCATTTGGGTTTTTAGACGACTACACAGAATGTACATCCACTGATTGGGTGGGTTTGGAGGATCAAGATGAAGCTGGTCCTCTGACACACTTCATTGCTGAGTCTGCGGACTTTACATTGGTGGACCCCACAATGACATCAACATGGGGCCTAGGACTCTGTCTAGGATCATGAGTTGACTGTGGTGCGTTAGGAAGAAGGTGGTATAACATCCCAGACTGAGCATAGATCAAATCGAATTGCTGGGCTCTAAAAATGGATTCTTCCTCGCTGAAGACCCCGGAAGTAGCAACGTCCTTTGAAATAGGAGTGTGAAAAGACTTTAAAAACCATTCTAAAAGAAAGGATGGGGGTATGGGAGTCTTAACTAATCGTCTATGCCTACACCATTCCTGGATATGGTTCAAAATATGAGTGCCGGTACCCTGGCGTAAAGTTGACAAAAGTTCAAGGCCAACATCGTAATGAATGGGTAGTTGAAAATGGTTAATAAAGGATAGAAATAACTATTGAAAAGACCCATATGTCCCCCTAGGTAGCTCAATATACCATTGTGATGCAATCCCGATAAGAGTGCGCTGAAACAATCGTAATCTAATAGAGTTGTGATTCAAAGAATTCGATGAGCACCAGAGGTGAAAAGTAGTGATGTGATCACCAGGGTCCTCGCCATTCTTAACCTCAAACTTTGGAATGTCTGAAGGAATCTTGGTGGGGACAGGGGGCCATGTGGGATCATGACTCACCGGATCATTCATTAGTTTAGACAAATCTGGCAGATTAAGCATGGCCAAAAAGGGAATACAGGGTTGCGACACCTGACCCCATCCTCCCACAAAAGACTGAGTATTAGGAGTTGTGTTCCATCCAGTATTTTCGTAAGGACCAAAACCTTTTCCAGAATTAAAAGACCCTCCTCCGGGTGGATTTGTGAAAGATGGATTGGGCATCATTTCAGTAGGAATGTTTTGATAAGGGTTATGAAAATTGCCCCCAGTTGGATTAGCTCCAAACTGAAGATTGTTAAAACTGCCCCCAACTGGATTAGATCCAGGTTGGGGGGTGCCCAAAACACAATAATGACCTCCTTTGGGTGGGAATCTGGAGGATTGAAGTGGATTCATTATGCTAAAAGTATTGGTCGAATTCAACATCGAGGGGATAGGGATATAGGGCAGAACTTGTTTGCCAACTTGGTTGTTCCATCCAACCATAGAAGGATTAGGCCTGGGGTTAAGGAAGGGGACACTTCATACATTAGGATTCACTTGGGGAACATGAGAGCTACCAAATGGAAAAGGAGTGTAAGGAGGTGTAGTTCCCCCAGGTCCAAGGCTAGCGTTATAGCTAGTAGCTGGGATGGCAGTCAAAAACTGCGAAGTGAAACTTGGCATACCTTAAGAAAATGGACTAGTAGCCATGGGGATGGTCTGAACATTGTAAATCGGTGAGTGGCGAAAACCCCCAAAAGGGTTAGAGGCAAGATATGAAGCATTGACTACGGGCTAAGCCATAGTACCGTTGTAGGCCTCCAACACTGCAACTGTAGCAGTTGCAGGTGTCGAAGGAGTGCAATTAACTATAGTGGGATTGGGAGTTGATGAACTCCTAGTGTTCTGAAGACTAGACTCAATACTCATCATTGTGGGATCACATGTTTGAAAAGTGGATGTGTGAGTACCACTCCCGATAACTCTATGCCTTTCAGAAGGCAATAACTCGAAAACTGGTGGTAACTGTAACAACCGACGAGACCTGCGAGGAAGCTGGTCTGACTCCACGACAACTTATGACTCTCAACAAATAAAAATATATCCTAAGGCCAACTAGTAATCAAAGAGCATACCAAAAAGTCAAATGACCAATATGCATGCAAATGGGCTAAAGTGGTTAAGTGGCCTCCCTCGCTAAATAAGGTATGCCTCATCCAGGAGGGACATGAGACTCCCTGCTAGAGTTTGGAGGTAACATAATCAGTTATAAGGTCCCTCGTAGGCTTAACAACCAGTCGGTCAGATCCCCCCAGAGAGGTAATATTCCATAAAGGTTGTGTGCTATCCGACCCCTATCTGACTCAGGATGCAAGCATAATAACCCTTGCAAGTAACCTATTGGAAACCTAAGTCAAGCAATTAATCAACCATTGTATAACCAATGCATAGGTGAACAATTATAAGTCTGGATTACCATATGGGCAGGGTAACAAAGCCCGAAACCTTTAAAGTACCGCCTCTCACAAAGGTATGGATACTAGCAAGATCCCCAAATACGAATAAGTCCACATAAATATCTCTGACGCTAGGTGAGTATCCAGGGGTTATCCCTTCAACAAACTTTGCGCGACCTCGTTCTTAACTCCGGTGTGAGTGGAGCCTCCTAATATTACCAATTATACAATGGATTTCTCAACTCCCCATCTCAGACACATATGTTGATTTAATTGCCTTGGAGAATTTTACTCACAAAATCCTATTCCAAGGCACTAAATCCTAGGCTAGTTTGTGCACCCTAAACAATAAAATTGTTACTAATCAATTTTAGTTTAAAGCATAAATTTTGTTGGCCATGATTACTAAAAAAGGTATGGAAATGAAACTCATGGTGTTATGACTGCATGAAAATAAAATTATATATAATGCAAAGCCTAACTTTTCAGTGAATGATATGCTAAATAAAAATAGTGCAATCTTCAATTTTAACTCTGCAACTCAGAAGTAAAATGCAATCTTTTACTAAATGTGGTAAGCTAATGATAAACATTCCAAGACAAAAATACCAACCAATGCAAAATACCTATTTTTTTGTATTTTCAACGTATTAAAAAGAAAATGCATGGACTGATAGGCGACTTGATATATAACTTCTACTGTGTATAAAAGAAATCAGTCGAGAAGAATACCAAGCAACTAAGCAGACAACCCAACTACCAAGGACAAATAAAAAACAGAAAACAAAGAGAAAGATTCCGCCCAAAAATTCAACTCCAAACAAGTTTCCTGTCATCCTAGATAATCTCAACAGGCACCACAGAGATCTAAGAAGGCTAAGTGATCCTCAAAACCTACCCAACAGTCACTAAACCAAGCAAGAAAGCAAGGGGAAGTGGTATACGCGACTGTTCAAGAGAAAAGGGCATATATACACCTCTTGCAGTAGGACAACAAGTGTGTATACATGTTTGTTAGGGAAAAAATGGCGTATATATTTTAAAAAAAGGCTAGGAAAGGGTAAAAGGCTGAAAAAATCATACCTAGAGTGAACAGACTCTGTCCAACTGTGATACGACAAGAAACACAAAGGAAAAAGAGCAATGTAAGAAGAAAAAATACTTCAACCCTTAGAAGGAAGATCTTTCCCCAGTGGAGTCGCCAATTCTGTTACAAGGGAAAAACTCTCTATGGCCAAAAGTAAACCACAACAGACAGGTATGACTGTAGAAATCAACTCAATTCCAACATGTGCTATATAAACTAATTTGCAATAAGGGGAAGAATCCTACCTCAATCCAATCGTTTGATGTTGTTCCACCGTTGAGCACTTTGACCCAAAGCTTTACACCTGCAAAAAGTTCTCAAAAAACAAGTGATGAAAGTATATAGTGACAATATATAAAATGAGTTAGCACATCGGATACCACAATCCATTAATAAACATTACAAACATGCCCATGGATAATAATCATATATTTGCAAGATATTGATAGGATGGGAAAGGAGTATTTCTATTAATAATTGATCAACAAAAGTATCAACATTACAGAATTCTGCGTCGGCACGGTTCGAAACCAAGAAACCAAGTTCCTTCCAACTGGGTCTCCGCCACTTCAATCCTCCACCAGAGTCAAACTCATAACAAAGAGGTAATGGTGCTTTCTAAGGTATGTTATTTACAGGTCATCTCACCATTTTCGCTATAAATTTTTTTCTATAATGATTCAGACCATGAAATTTCTATCCCATTGAGAAAACATATCCAAGTATCTATGGTAAAAAATTCAGCTTGTGGGTCATTGTATTTTGGGAGTTACACTTCATGGAATATAGGGTTTGTGGCTAGTCGTGAAACTAGTCAAAACATGTGTTTCGGGTAAAAACATCATAACTTCTACATAACAGATCCAAATTTAGTGAGACCAAATGTGTTAGTTAGGGTACATTCTGTAGTATTCTGTGTAACACTTTCATATCAATTCAAAAAAATATTATGTGCGGGGCATGCTCTACAAGGTCTCTCTATGGAATAAGCCAAAATTCAGCAAGGTATGCCATTTTTTCTATAACTCCTTTTTCTGAGAGGTTCCAAGTAGTGAAACTTGGAGGAATTGTATAAAACACACTGAATAAAATTGTTTATCATTTTCATATCTTTATACATTACAGGTACAAAGTTATGATTACTTCAAGTTAGGGTTGTTGACTAATCCAAAACTAGGCATGTGAGACTAAAGAAAAGTTTGATGAAAATGCTAGTATCTTGTTGTTAAAGTTAAGGAAGGTTTGCAGGAATGTGATAATATACAACAGGTCTATTATAGAGCTACAAATAATATTTGGATGATGAAATTGATGAGGTACTTTTGGTTGAGATACATGTTGAGTACATGGTTGAGACAAGTAGTTGATGAGTTGGCACATACATGAGGTGTATAGTTGATGATGTTGGTACATCTTGATGAGTCATAATTGATGAGTAGTTGACACATGATTGGTACATACTTGGTAAATGGTTGGATGCACTTGTTTATGGTACATGTTTTTTACAGGTTGTTTGGTACAGGTTGGTGCATGGTTGATGCACTTGTTTATAGTACAGGTTGATTAGAGTTTGAGGTACAGGTTGATGCATGGTTCAGATTTATTGGTATAGGTTTATAGTGGTATATCTCACAGTGAAAGGTTGACAGTGGTTCCATCATTCTACTTCTACTTCAGGGTGGCAGGATGGGGCAAGGACAGGTGGTTGTAGCCACCTTCTGATTGTAGCCCGAGAACATAGGGGGTTGTATCCTCCTTCTGGTTGTAGCCATAGAATTGGGGAGTTGGAGCTTCCCTCAGGTTGTATCCTGAGAAACTAGGGGGTTGGAGGCTCATTCCAGTTGCAACTAGAAAACAAAGGAAGTTGGTGCTTCCAATGAATGTAATTCTTCAATACATACAAGAAAAAGCATTCCATGGTTTTTTCCCGATTTGGGTTTCCACGTAAAACACTGGTGTACTGTGTATGTGTATGATTGTTCATTTGTTCATTGCTTATTTACTCTGTAGTTATTGGATGATAATTCTTCATTGATATAACACTTGGATTATATCGTTAAAAAATATTACATTGCTCTATTACTGATTTACCCCCCCTCTCAGTAATCCAACATGTGGAAAAATATATATTTTTGGCTCTGGATTTATCAAAAAGGGGTTGATAAGTCTACATAGGGAAATGGAAAAAGGCCCTATGTGCAAGATAGCAATGGTGAGGCAAATCTTGCTATAACAAAGAGTCTACGAAAATTCATGAATTGTTGGAATTTATAAGATTACTGAGTACGACAAAGAATAATAAGACCCAAGAAATGTACATGTATAAAAAATCGAAGGGGAACATGACATAGTAGGTCCAACACTTGCATTTGGTGTGTATGTAAAGCCCTTAAGAGTTCACAAAGTGAACATTGGTATGAAGGAGAAGCCAAAATTTGTAAACATTAGATATTACTGGAATGGTGAGACCATATAAAAGATTGTAGACCTATTGTGCGAGCACCAAGATCTTTTTCCAGCCACATTTTCAAAGATGAAGGGGATTGCTGGAGAATTGGGCGAAATGAAGATCCCACTGAAACCAGATGCTAAGACAGTAAGACATAGACCTTACAAATTAAATCCAAAGTATAAGGAAAAAGTGAAAGCATAACTTGACATGATGATAGAAGTTGGTATAATTGAATCTCTCGCATAATCTAAATGGATAAGTCCGATGGTGGTTCAAGATAAGAAGATGGGGGTGTTAGAATTTGTATAGACTTAAGAAATTTGAATGATGCATGTTTACATGATCGGTTCCTGACCCCCTTTATGGATGAAGTATTGGAAAATGTAGGAGAACAAGATGCCCATTCTTTCACCGATGGATTTTTAGGATACCATTAGATAAATATTTCACCAGAAGATAGACATAAGATGACATTTGTGACATAATGAGGAAGCTACTAGTACACAATAATGTCATTTAGAGTAAATAATGCGCTTGTTGTGCTTTCTAGAGTGGTTTTCACAACTTTTAAACAATTTATTCATCAGTTTCTCGAAGTATACATATATGATTGGACTGTCTTTATCCTGTTGAAAGATCACATAGAAAATATAAGGTTGATGCTTGATTGATGTAGACAATACCAGATTTTGTTAAATTTGAAGAAATGTATTTTCTGTGCACCATTTAGGAGACTTCTAAGACATGTGGTATGCAAGCAAGGTTTATTAGTTGATCCAGACAAGATAGAAGTAATTGTTAATTTTCCACCACCTCAATCAGTGTGACAATTAAGAACAATGTTGGGTCATACATGTTACTACCAAAAATTTATTAAAGCCTATGTGCATATTACAACCCTAATGGAAAAATTGTTGAAGAAAGAAGCTAAGTTTCAATGGAATGAAGACTGTCAGAAGGGTTTGGATGTATTGAAACAAAATTTAGTAACCATTCCCATATTGTTATTCCTAGATTGGCAGAAAGAGTTCCACATCCATGTGGATGCATCATTGATAACGCTCGGTGTATTGTTAGCCTAGCCTAGGGAGGGAGAATTAGATCATCTGATTGCTTTTGCTAGAAGGAAGCGACTGCTGAGAAAAATTACACGACCACATAAAGGGAAGGCTTGGAATGGTGTATGCATTGCAGAAGTTCAGACATTACTTGGTAGGATCCCACTTGAAGATTTATATAGACCATTCTTTGCAAGATACCTGATATAATAAATATGCAGAATAGAAATAAAATGCTAGAAATGGTAGAATAACAGTAATATAACCAACATAATCTCCACAATAACACAAAAATGATATAACAACAACAACAAAAATAACACTTGGATTCATAAAGCAATGTTCACAGGCCTCTTCGAGGGGGAAACCTCCAGTCGAGCAATGATCTATTACAATAATCTCCAAGCTAGGGTTTTCATACCCTCGACCCTTATTTATACTAAATATGTCTATCAAGAGAAGCATCTATAGGAAGATCCTTCTAGAAGCGAAAGCTTCTATTAGGTATTCTTACATCTTCCTTATTCTATTTTATTGAAAGGCCTTATTAATATTGACCTTTATTACATCCGAATATATTGATCTACCTATGTGCGGGTTATGACCCTAACATGTGCACCCCCTTAAAAAAAACCTTGTCCTCAAGGCTTGAGATGTGGAAACTACTGCAGAATGGTAGCTGGTTCCCAAGTGGCATCTGTTGGATCTGTATCTTTCCACTGGACTAGCACTTCCTTGATGGTTCTCTGATGTAGGCGACACTCATGCTAGTCCAAAACTGCTTCTGGCTGTAGCCAAATGGATCCTTCTTCAGCTAACTCTGGAAGGTTGGTTTGAATTTGGCACCTAGTTCCAATCACCTTCTTTAAGCATGAAACATGAAAAATAGGATGTAGCTTCGACTGATTGGGTAGATCTAACTGATAGGCAACTTGTCCCACATGCTTGAGAACTATATAAGGACCATAAAATTTGGGTGCTAGCTTCTGACAATGCTCGGCCTTGAGGGAAGATTTATTGTATGGTTGCAGTCACAGAAACACACGATCCCCTTCTGCAAATTGCCGTTCAGAGCGAACTTGATCCGCTTGTTGCTTCATGCGATTCTGTGCCATGACCAAGTTCTCTTTAAGGGTACAAAGAATATTCTCTCAAACTGTAAGTGTTTGGTCAACCACCTGGACCTTTGAGGTACCCGATAAGTATGAGAGAACTGAAGGTGGATTCTATCCATATACTGCTTCAAAAGGAGTCATGCGAGTAGCTGTATGGTAGGAAGTGTTGTACCACCATTTGGCCAAGGGTAACCATTGAGCTCACTGATGTTGTTTTTTAGAGGCAAAACACCTCATATATGTTTCCAAACACTTGTTGACAACTTCCGTTTGACCATCAGTTTGGGGATGATAAGCTATGCTGGGATGCAATTGGGTGCCCTGTAGCTTAAACAATTATTTCCAAAAATTTCTTATGAAAGTTGGGTCACGATCAGAAACAATAGAGTGCGGCATGCCATGAAGCTTGAAGACTTGGTCCATGAAAATTTGAGCCACCGTTGATGTAGTAAATGGGTGTTGAAGAGAAAAAAAATGAGCATACTTGGAAAGGCGATCCACAACCACCATTATGAATGATTTATTCCCCGATTTGGGTAAGCTGGTAATAAAGTCCATAGAGATATCCTTCCAAATAGCAGGTGGAATTGAAAGCGGTTGTAGTGTGCCCTGAGATTTGACTATTTCTCCCTTGTTGCATTGACACACCTCACATTCAACGACAAAATTATGGATGTCCTGTTTCATACCATCCCAGAAAAAAGAACGCTTGACCCTGTCATATGTTTTGGTGAACCCTGAGTGACCTGCTATGGGTGTAGCATGAAGCTCAGAAAGTACCGTGGATTTAAGCTTTGATTGTTTACTTAAATACAAACGACCTTTGTATCGAAGCTCATCCTATAGCCAAGAGTACCCTGGGGGAGCTGGAGCCTTGGTCTGCAATTGCTGGATCAGATGCAAAATTTTGGGATCTTGAATCCATTCCTGGTGCACAGCTTGGAGCTAATCAAGTCCAATGAAGGAAAGAGAAAAAAGGGATCCTTCTTCTTCATATTTTCGGGATAGTGCATTCGCCACTACATTGTCTTGGCCCTTCTTGTAAATGATCTCATAATCATATCCAAAGAGCTTAGTCACCCATTTTTGTTGCACTTGGGAGGAAATGCATTGTTCTAGAAAGTACTTGAGGCTTTGATGGTCAGTCTTAATTTGGAAGCGTTTCCCCAAGAGATAAGGGTGCCATAGATCAATAACATGTAGAATAGCCAACATTTCCTTTTCATAAATGGGTTTGACCAGATTCCTTTCAGACAGTTGCTTGATGGTGAAGGCCAAAGGTCGACCCTTTTGCATAAGGATAGCACCGATTCCTTTCTCTAAGGAATCACATTCCAACACAAAGGTCTTTGTGAAATCAGGAAGGGCCAGAACCAGAGTGGTGCACATGGCCATCTTCAAGGTTTGAAAACCTTGAGGAGCGGTTGGAGTCCAAGTGAAAGAGTTCTTTTTGAGGAGAGCAGTGAGAGGTGCTACAATATTTCTGTAGTTCTTAACAAACTTGCGATAATACCCTATTAAGCCCAGAAATCCACACAAGCTTTTGAGAGTCTTTGGGTGCGACCAATATTGCATAGCTTCAATCTTTTTCAGATCCACCCTGACGCCATCCTTGCCAACCAGATGACCCAAGTATTCTACTTCTGAGGCACCAAAAGCACATTTAGACTGTTTCAGGAAAAGTTGGTGCTAAGAGAGTAGATGGAGAGAAGAAGAGTAAATAGAAGGAAACAAAGATGAAGAAAACAAAGATGAAGAAAACAAGATTGTGCAGAAGGAAGAGGTCATGTAGAGAGATGAGATTTCACATATGATAACTAAGAGAATTTAACACACTCCAGGAAGGGATGTGCAATAAAGGGATATCATGACGATAAAGTAGTGGTGTCATGCAACATTAAGTCCAAGAGATCATGAGTGATTGCAAAATCAAATGGAGAATTTGCTGAAGATATGAGGTAATGGAGCCATATAAGGAGATAATGAATGAAAACCATTAGTGGATTAGATGAATATTTTAGGTGCGAAAGGAAACTATAGCTGGAAATGAAGTATAAAAGTACACAAGGAAGTGTGTAGTCATAGTAAAAAATCGAGAGGAAAATCATTCGAAATTGAATTCAATCAAAATATGGTGGGAACGAGTGTGACAAAGATTTTTACAGGATGGTTGATTTAGACTAGAATCTGTCGAAGGACATAGCATTATTGGAAGACATGGGAGAAATTGAGTATAAGTACAATCAAATGAGACTGCAAGTGGAGATGCATAGAGCCAACTCATTATAAAATAAGAGGAAAGGTCATGCCATTTTTTCTTATCCATTTGAGATAAATAGAAGATCCGAGTGTTATATAGAGTCTGAGCGTAGTGAAGAGAAAGAATAGAGGGTAAAGGAGATGAGTAGGGTATAGCATAGGAATATGGAGCCACTTAAAGAACCAATATAGATTTGCAAGTAGGACACAACACTGGTGCAGGAGGAAGTTCTGTGAACAAAAGAAATCGACTCCAGTCTAGCAAATTGTCCCATAACCGGACTGCACAAAACAAAGGGAAACATAAAATCACGACAGAAACTAGACAAACCAACGATGCATCAAAAAGGAGAACATGAACATGAACACAAAAAGATGGCTTTATATGCAACAAGGACCTAGGTATGGTGATATATATGATACTTGAGAAACAAGAAAACCATTTACCTAGATTAAAGATGAAAGTTATGAAGGAGTTCCACGCTTATTCAACTCCATCATTTTCCAGGAGGAAAGTCTTAGGTTAGTAAGCAATGCACAGACTACAGGTGAAATTTGGTAGTATGACACCTGCAACAATGAAGGCAACCTTCAAAGAATTCATAATGCAATGGAAACAGGCCTGAGTGGATCGAGATGAGGCACAAGTGAGTGTTGGGGGTAATGTTGGAGAGGCATTTTGGATAAGTTTTGGGATTAGCGCCAAAAGGAAGTTGAAGAGTAAAATGCATTTACAATATGGACCAGAGCACGCGATGGAAGTAGAATTAAAGTAGTGAAAGAGCATGACGAAAGGATGCGTGACATAGCAATGCACACAAGAAAGAAAACGGTTATAAACCGTTGGGTTTTGGGGACACTTTTTCCACTTTTGTAATGTGTTTTGGGGATAGTTTGTCCACTTTTGTAATGAGATTATCCCTATTTCTATGTATAAATATGTAAGAGGTTTTTTATTATAAGGGGTATAAGAGCATATGTTGGCATGTTTACAGGTAGGTATTCTTGTCATTGATGGAAAGATCAGAGTATGCAGCGATGGAAAAATAGGGACAACGTAAGATCAGAAGAGATAGTGCAGAGTGCAAGTGTATGTGTGTTTGTCATTGATGGTGAATATCAACATGATCAGATGGAAAAGATCAGCATGATCAGGAGCATAGAGATAATGGAAAGATCAACAGTGTAAGCTCATAAGGAAGAAAACAGTCAAAGAACGACAAAGGTTTTGTTTCACAGTTTCGCAGATTGGGAAATCCAAAGGAAAGAGGTTCAAACTCGCAATATGTGAAATCACGATAACAATCTTGACAGTTGATTCAAGAAGGATACGTGGTGAACGACAAAGGTTTTATTTCTGAGTTTCGCAGATTGGGAAATCCAAAGGAAAGAGGTTCAATATCGTGATATGTGAGGTCACAAAAATATCTGGATCGTCATATCACCAAGGATTGTGGACCGTTGATCAGGCATGAAGAAGGCTGGTGAAGTGGAAAAATCACGATAAAGATTTGGACCGTTGGATCCAGAGGACACATGTCGAATCATAATTTCCTTGACTAGAAAGTCAAAGGAGTGAAGTGCTCGTTTGATTGGCGAGTGGTCATATCTCGTGGTCACATTGTCGAGAGCTAGAGAGAAAAGCTAGAGAAGCCAAGCTCTATTTCAGATTTCATGACATGGAGAGTCGAGAGGAATCATCACAAAATACCCAATATGTGAAAGTGCGAAATGTGTTTTCGAATAAGGCTATGGTCACATCCAGTGGTTACATCTGTAGAATATGGAGGAAGGAGCTAGCGATGTTAAGCTCCATCTTGGAGTCTCGACGCTCATGACTTGGAGCATCAAGACCATTCATGATAGGAATCACGATATGTGAGATCACGATGAGATCTGGATCGTCGGATCATTAGAGATCTCGACCGTTGATCAGGCTCGATGAAGTTCATAAGTTCTTGAAACACGAAGTGCCTTTTGGTGCAACCTGTGGTCACCGCCGATGGTCAAGTGAAGGGAAGAAGCTAGCAGAATTAAGCTCCACCTCAGAGTCTTGGCGATCATGACTTGGAGCATCAAGACTCTACATCACATGAATCACGATATGCAAGATCACTATTAGATCTGGACCGTCGGATCATCGAAGATATCGACCGTTGATTAGGCTCGATGAATTTTATAAGCTCGTGAAATATGAAGCACCTTTTGGCGTAGCCTGTGGTCATAGCCGGTGGTCACGTGAAGGGAAGAAGCTAGCGGTGCGAATTTCCATCTCGGAGTCTCGACGATCGTGACTTGGAGTGTCGAGATATTCTATCATAGGAATGCAGAGATGTGAGATCACGAAATTAAAACTTTGTTTAGCGCTCGGTCACAACCAGTGGGCATATGAATTAAACAAAAGAACCTACAAACTCCATCCAATGGTGCAGTTGAATTTAAGTATGATCAAAGGGCTACTTTTTCTCTTCACAGTTAATCGATCAGTGGTGATTCAATTGCTGAAGCAGTCTTTGGAGGTTCACAGTGTAACTGCTAGAAACCACTGATGGTTTCTGCTAGAGGACTCAAAGATACTTTTGTGTGATTGCCAGAGGAGATGAAGAGTCTCTAGGAATATTCCAGTGGAATGAAGACTATTCGTAGAGGCAATTGACAGATGGATCTAACTACGAGAGAAGTTGAAGAGTTTCCATGATGAACATGTAGAGTACTCGACATGAGAGAGGATGCAAAAGCATGGAGGGATAGCATGCACAAGGTGCACAGAGACTATAAGTATGTAGAATAGAGAAGATATGGGGTTGGCTGTTGTTGAGAGGGATTCGGGAGTGTAGAAGGAGGAGTGTGCAGCAGCTGAAATATAGAGAAGAGGAATGGAGCATTGAATGGACATGACACATAGAGCATAAAAGGCAGAAGCACAAAAAGCGCAAGGCATGTGTGGAGCAAGACAGTAAGACACTAAAGGAAGGCTGAGGTGCTCGTGTAGAGAAAAACAAAAGATCAGAAATCTCATGAAGATGCAGACAGAGAGACATTGATACAAGAGAGTAGAGTAGCATAGCAGAACAATGATAAGTCTGGTAAGCCAATAACAAAAATTGTATCATTGTGATAAGTTTCATTAGCAAAAATTTATATTTCAGGGTGGTAGGGAGGTTCTAGGGAGGATTGTTTTCCTCAAAGTTTCAAGTGGGTGCTTGAACAAAGGGAGTTGTAGCTTCCATCTGGTTGCAGCCAGAGAAGCCAGTGTGGCAGGGTGGTGCAAGGGAGAACTGTTGTTCTCTGTTATACAGGCTGGTGCCTGTGTGACTGGAAGTTGGTGCCTCCATCCAGTTGGTGCTGGAACAATTAGGGAGTTGGTGCTTCCTTCTAGTGGGTTCTAGATAAACCAGGGAGTTGGTGCTTCCTTCTAGTGGGTGCTAGAGAAACCAGGGAGTTGGTGCTTCCTTCTAGTAGGTGCTAGAGAAAATAGAGAGTTGGTGCTCTGAGCAAGTTGCAACTTGCAAAACAGAGGTTGTAGCCTCATTATGAGTTGGATCTCATATGTATGATAATGTAAAGAGTGTATAGATTACTTATCATATAAAGAATAAGAGGTTTTTACCCTTTATGGGTTTCCTTAGGAAATATCTGTCTCTGTATATCTCATATGTGTGAATGATGTTGAATGGTCTATTGCTTACTTCCCTGCATTATTGTGATTGTCATTGAGTGATTTGGAAAGAGTTTAAAATAAGTATAATTTTTTAAGCAAGGTTACAACTGATTCACCCCCCCCCTCTCAGTTGTACAACAACATAAGATATGAGTATGTAGTTTCATAAGGCTTTTGGGTAAGGGAGTTGAGAGAAGGAAGAAAAATGAAGTATGACTGAGGAGTGAACTTGCACTGTAGGAGAATGACTAGGAAGGTTTGGTAAATGATATTGTTGCATATTTTGTAGCGTAGTGTGCAGTTGTAAAAGAACTATAAGAATCCAGTTGTTGTGGACGTAGCCCAAGTTGGGTGAACCACCTAAGTCTGTGTGTCACAATGTGTATGCAATTGATGATGTTTTCTGGTTTATGCTGAATGTATTGTTTACGTATGATGTAATAATGTCACACAATGAAGTATCTAATAATTGCATGAATGTTAATGAGATAATGTCACATTTAGATAAGGTTGAATGTTGAGTAACTATTAAGTAATGATAATTGCAGACATGAGTAAATGGGAGTTTGAATGCCTCACTTCCCCTCAACACTGCAAAACCTTGGTTTCTGCAACCCCTCTAGATGCCTCGAGTGAGACTTCACTTGCTCTACAGATGATGCCGAAAGGGATGGTATCTAAGGGTTTTTTTGGTATGTGAATCATTAAGCCCAACTATACCCCCTATGCGCCAACACTCAAGAAAAAAAATCAATGTGGTGGGACCGACTGAAGCAAGTTAAGAACATTCATGAGAAGAGGATCTGATGGAGGCAATTCAAAAACTATTTTCAGAAGAAATACTTGTTAGAACATTATTATGATAAGAAGATTAAAGAGTTCTTTGAACTCAAGATTGGAAGCATGACAATGGATGACTATGAGAGGAGGTTCCTTGAATTATTAAGGTATGTTGGCTTCATAAAGGATGAGAAGGTTAAAATCCAAATATTTCTTAGTGGGCTGCCTTCTTTCAACAATGATAAGATACATTTTAATGATCCCAAGAAATTGGAATAATCTATAAGGAAAGTAAAGCATATTTATGAGTAGAATAAAGGAGTTCTAGCTTTCCAAAAATATTTGAATGAAAAGAAGAAAAGAAATATGGAGCAAAGAAAGAAAAGGTATAAGCCACCATTTAAAAAAAATATTTCTCAAGGACAACCAACACAACATGAGTCTATGATGAAAAATTATTTGGGGAAAAGGCCAAGACAATATCCCATAAAATGTTGGGGATGTGAGGGAGATCACCTATATAGATATTTCCCTCATAAAGGATAAATGATGATGAATTTTCACAATATCAAGGAGGGAGGCTGATACAATTGAAGACATGATAAGAAGCATGCCAAGGATCTATGTAGCATTGCACAACATGCATGAAAAATACCAATTTAATATGATTGGAGAATAAGGTAGGATTGATAATAATCCCATAGTCATTTTAATTGATTATGCCGCTATCCATAGTTACATATATCCTAATCTTGTTGAGAGATTTCATTTGCAAAGAAGAAATCATGGGAAATCTTGATTGGTTTAGATAGCCATAGGATCTAAGAGAAGAATCAATGAGTTAGTTAAGGATTTTCTAATGGACATGAATGGACTCAACACAAAGGGAGATTTGAATATCACACCTTTGGGTTCATATGATTACTTAATTGGTATGTATTGGTTGGAAAAGCATCATGTTGTCCTAGATTGTTACAACAAGGCATTCACTTGTCTTGATGAGGAACTTGAGAACAGTTTAGGGTAATCCAATGGCAGTAACAATCATAGAAATTTCATCCATGTAGATGAAAAGAAGCTTCAAGAAAGGATTTCAAATATATGCAGCTCATATGGAAGAGGTGGTTAAGAATAAGGTGCCAAATATTGAATATTATTCAATCCCGAGAGAATTTGAAGTTTTTTTTGCTGAGATACTAGGTCCTCCACCTAAGAGAGATATTTATTTCTCCATTGTTTTGATTCATGGGGTTGCCCCAATGTCCAATAATTCTTATATTATGAGCACACCATAGCTAAAGGAATTACAAATGCAACTTAAAGAAATTTTGAAGAAGGCGTAAATACGCCCAAGTGTCTCACCTTGAGGTGACCGATGCTCTTTGTGAAGAAGAAGGATGGAAACTTAAGTTTGTGCATTGATTTCAAGAAACTGAATAAGGTGACCATAAAGAACAAGTAACCTTTTCGAAGGATATATGATCTTTTTTATCAGCTAAAGGATGACAAGATATTCTCCAAGATTGACCTCAGGTTAGGATACCATCAGGTGAGAATTAGAGAATATATCAACAAGATAGCATTTAGAAAAATGTATGGCCATTATGAATTTGTAGTGGTTCCATTTTGGTTGTCAAATGCACCACCTGCCTTCCTGTGTTTGATGAATGACATTTTCAAAAATTACTTGAATAAATTTGTCATTGTATTCTTGGATGACATACTTATCTATTATAAGTCTGAAGAAGAGAATGGGAAACACTTGAGTATGGTGCTACAGGTGTTAAGTGAGCATCAATTGTATGTTGGGCTTAGCAAGTGATCATTTTATCAGAAGCATATCCACTATTTGGGTCACAATATATTATAGGAGGGCATAATAGTGGACCCAAAAATATTAAGGCAATCAAAGAATGGCCAACACTAAGGAATGTTACAGAGTTAATATCATTCATGGGACTTGCATGTTATTACATGATCTTTAATAAATACTTTTCAAATATTGCACATCCAATCAGATTTTTGCAAAAAAAAAAGTTGTAAAATTTGAATGGACTTATGAATGTGAAGAAAAAATTCACCATTTGAAAGATTTGTTAACAAGTGCACCCATACTGAATATTGTTGATACAAATGAATACTTTGTAGTGTGCATAAATGCATGCAAAGGAATTGGTGGATTCCTTACCTAAAATGGACATCTTATTTGCTATGAGTCCAGGAATCTAAAAGAGCATGAAAGGAACTATGTTGCCCATGACTTAGATTTGGTAGCTATTATTCATGCATTGAAAATGTGGAGACATTAATTCATGGGAAAAAATTGAATTGAGGACATACCATAGTGGTATGAAATATTTGTTTGGATAACCAACTTTAAATGACAGGAAAGTTGGATGGTTAGAGTTCATCAATGAGTATGAATTTGATATAAATCATATCAAAGGAAAAGTGAACAAAGTGGTTGATGCACTCAACAGGAGGGTGCATGAGATACATGCTATAGCCATAAGAATGTGTATTTGATATTTTAAATACAAAATTTTGGAAGGTACAAATTCATATCATCATTATTTGCAAGTAAAATAATTAATACAGTAAGGAAAATTTCAGTATAAATCTAAAGATTACGAGCTTAAACATGATGATTTCCTCATGTACCGGGGAAAGGTATAGGTTCCTAAATCACAAGAGTTGAAAAATATAGTGTTGAGAAAAATGAACAATGTGCCTTATGCTTGGTAGCCAGGATATTAGAAAACAATTGCAAGTGTAAGAGGACAATATTTTTGGCTAGGCATGAAGAAAGATGTGGATGATCACATAGTTAGGTTCATGGAGTTTCAAAAGGTAAAGCTAATGATCTAGATTATATTGAGAATGAAACAAGACAAAACCAAAAATATAGAAGAGAACACAAAAATACAATGAAAACCAACTTTTATTAATGAATAAGAGAGAAAAGCATTGTAGAACACAAACTAGTAGAATGTTGTAGCTTATCTCTGAAAAGAAAGAGATGTTGGCTATGCTTCATTCACAATAAGATTTACATCACACTCCAATGCATGCCTAAAGGGCCTCCTTCACGTCAATTATATATGAGAGAGTGAGCGGAGAACAATTCCCATGATGCATGTGAGATAAATTAATCTAAGTTTATAAAATTCCATAGGCATGTAAAACACTAGGACTTCCCAGGTGGTCACCCATCCCAGTACTACTCTAGAATGAACACACTTAAATGTGGAGTTCTAATGGGATCTGGTGCATTAATGCTATGTTGTAGGAATGTACATAAGATCATTACATGATTTATGTAATTAACATGAGTCTATGATGACACAGTCTTTGGGGAAAAGGCCAAGACAATATCCCATAAAATATTGGGGATGTGAGAGAGATAACCTATATAGAGATTTCCCTCATAAAGGAGAAATGATGAGGAATTTTCACAATATCTAGGAGGCTGATACAATTGAAGACATCAGAAGAAACATGCCAAGGATCTATGTAGCATTGCACAACATGCATGAAAAACATCAATTTAATATGATTGGAGTAGAAGGTAGGATTAATAATCATCCCATAGTCATTTTAATTGATTCTGGAGCTATCCATAGTTACATATATCCTAATATTGTTGAGAGATTTCATTTGCAAAGAAGAATTCATGGGAAATCTTGGTTGGTTTAGATAGCCATAGGATCTAAGAGAAGAATCAATGACTTAGTTAAGGATAGTCTAATGGACATGAATAGACTCAACACAAAGGGGGATTTGAATATCACACCTTTGGGTTCATATGACTACCTAATTGGTATGTATTGTGTTTTCGCAAGAGTTGGTTCTAGGCTGTAACAGAGCCAAGCCTTAGCACATTTTAAATGAAAAAATAAGTTATCATTCAAAACTTGATTTGGGTTGCATGCAAGTAAACTCCGAGATAACCACAAACCAATTTTGATTAGAAGCTACCCCTTCCAACTCGAGAGGGATCTCTCAAATATATGTCACAATACGATGTTTAATAAGCTTAACAATGGGCAGATCTATGGATAACAGAAAGTTGAGGTTTTTAGGGTTGATGGGTTGGACCGAAAAGTAGTCCATTGGGCATGGAGTCAAATGATCAAGCAAGTAATAAGAGTGTTTCAGCAATGGAAATCCATGGAGCAGAGGTGAGATAGAAGCTGATTACAGAGGGAAGGATTGATAAAATGTATGGAAACATAATAAAGAGAAAACATATCAAAATGAAAGGAGCACTTAGAAATGAGTGAATTCCAAGCATAAATTAGTGGAAAGAGATAGTTGGGACAAAGCATCTAGCAAATGATGAATTATGAACCTTGATATCTGCAAGAAACAACCTATAACCAGTCTGCAACAGAGCATCTAACAGAGGATGAATTATATTACAAAATAGTTACAAATTGACAAGAAAAGATAGATGGAGTGATCTATTGAAACTAAGAAAATGGACAAACTCTGCAAGCAACATCACAAGAATCTCTGATATGGATAAAACATGCTTCTGCAATCTTTTATTAAACTGAAAATGAAATCTACAACCTAGGATTTCTCCTCATGTATCTTCCCCTCTTTCCTTTTTTTACCAATATTCCTCATATATCTCTTGAGGTTTAAATCCTCTCTAATCTAAAAGATAACAACAGTTACAACCAATTCTTGAAACTTTATGCCATAGAAAACGGGCCAAACTGCTGAAAAACTAGGGCTGTGGTTATGTCTTTGTATCTCTTGAATCGCAAAATTTGTGTACAAACTGAAAGACACTTTTGTGCATATGTTTATTCTAAGAAAAACCCTCTTTTATTTCCCTAAGACCCGTTCTCATTTTCCCCAAATTTGCATTTAACAAACATGCGTCAAAACATGAAAATATGAAATCCGACAATTAGGGATCGGAGATGGATTCGATTCTCCCAATATGTGACACCTATAGGAAAAATGAGAGAGGATAGTGATCTATGATGTGTTAGGCACAAAATAATCCAACCGTTTCTCAAAATGATACTCCAGTCACTCAGAATCCTCATTTGAAAATGATGACTCAACATAGTAAAAAATGCCACATTCTGAAAACGAACCTCATATTTTAGGGGAATTTTGAATGCCCTACCAAGATCAAAATGAAATTATTAATACACCACTGGACATGTTAGTATTTTTAGATGTCGATCGACTATCTGAACGCGAAAAATGACCTCTCCACGGCTAAGAAAATTGCATTTTTCTAAAGTAATTTTGCATATGACTGGAGTCCTGATTTCGGGTTTTCAGGATTCGCGGAAACAAAGAAATGGTTATTAAAATATCCACGTTGGCCAAATCCCCAAAATAGAATTTGCCTTTTACATTGCAGTCTTTTGGGCCTTCGAGTTTCGGGTATCATGTCCTCAAGAGTTATGACATGCAAGGAATCCCGAATTGCGAAATCGCGATGGGATTAATTAGACAATAATCATTTGTTTTAATCTATTAATTAATCACGATTAGCAATTAATATTTAACCTTTCATGGATTTAAGTGTCGGGACTTTGATAATACTTGACGCGAGAAATCCCGAATCGTGAAATTGCGATGCGATTTATTAACGTTAATCTTTCTTATCTTTATTTGACCTAGCTTATCCTTTAATACTTTAGTGAATTTGGGGATCGAGGCTGTAGTTATTAAAATATCTATGTCGGCCAAATCCCCGACGAAAAAAAAACCCGGACTCGTGATATTTTTCTCCATGTGTCTTAATGCTCGGTGTATGTAGTCATTCCACTACCAATGCTTCCATTCATTCTCCTTGTGACTCAACACTCGGACATATGGTACATTTCTTTGATTCTCACGTGAACCATGTCTTTGGATTTTTCGTGAGTTGTCTTGTGACTGTTATACTACTGTGGCATTTGGGGCTGATTTTGTTGTTATTTGACTGAAGATGACAGGTAGAGAACATTCAGTGATGCGCGTGAAAAAAAATGGTCGTTTTCTCACATCTACACTTTCGGTAGTTAAACATTATAATTTTTTCTCTCCTAAGTGACCGAAAGCCAAAATTTCAATATTTGTTACAAGAGAGGCTCCATCTGAGGATAGTGATTTCCTGCAAAGCACCAAGAAAAGTAGACCACATGCCTTCATCCATTGGGCGACCTGAAATGATCCTTATCAAAATCTGAACTCTGTCGCTTTACTTGCACCTTTCCAAAACCAAAAACCTCTTATGCATTCATTGGGCTATGGAGTCATAATGCTTTAAAAAAAATCATACTGGATTCCAAACTAAACTGGAAAAATACTGAAAACCACTGCTGTACTCTAGTGCTCAAAGTCAAGCTTATTTATATACATCACCTACTCTAACAGATATCACTGCTTTGTTCAAGTATAGGAAAAATTCGAAATCAACCAAGTGAGTATCCGACTAACAAACTTAATTATACTTCCATCTTTGAGAAAAAGGATGACAGGAGCAACTGCAAATTTCAAAACACGCCCTGGGAGTAGGTACTTACAGTTTTGAAATTCAGACTTCAAGAAGTCAGAAATAAAAAATTCAGTCCCCCATTTTGACTCCATATAAACTGCTACTGGATCATAAAAGTCACATAGAAATACCTCATTTTGTTGTTGTTCCAACTGACTGAAATGTTGTTTCATGCTGCCTCTACTGATCTGAATGTTAAATGTGGACTGCTCAATATTTGCTGGGGAAACATGCATGATCAAATGCTGATTTGAACTTGTCTGTTCTCTTTCATCATATCCCTATAATCTAAATTCATCACTATGATATGTTGGCCTATTACAACTGACAATTTTTAATAGCACAGAAGAGATATGTTCTTCATTTCCTACATTAATGTATTGATAATGATCAAATGAAAATCGAGTCTGAAAATATGCATCATGAAAAAATTTCTGATCACCCTCTCCAACGATGATATCTTTAGAGGATGTATCAAAGTTAAAAGGATCTTCACTGGACTCTTGAACAACAGATTCATATCTATTTTCAACCATAACATTCATACTTTTTTTATTATCTCTTAGTTGGTAAATAGGATTTGATGAAATTTCATTAGACAACAAATCTTTAAAATCCTCTTCATCATCACTATATTTATCAAATACTGGAAAATCAGAATAAAATTCTGAAGGTTTCTGCATTGAAAAATCAACAATCTGATCTTGAAACAGATTTCGAAAAATATCACTATCTTCTTCATCATCAACAACCTTTACATCAAAATCTAAATCATTCTCGAACACCAAACATTCTACAGGATGATTAAACATGACAACCACCTCTTTTTCATGAAACAAAATAGAGTCTACAAGATATTCAAGACTGTGTGGATGTTGCAGATCTGTGTAAGCAAGTGTTGCAACATGACTGTTCAGGAGCAGATCTATCTCTTCTTCTGTTAAAGGAGGGGGTGGTCTGTGCAATTTCTGGATCAAGCAAGTATTGTTTTCTTTCTCTTCTGCAGGTTGACCATGATGTTGAATATCATCTTCTTGAATGTGATCACAAGAGCTATCATATCCTACTTTTTTATCAGCCAACACTTCTTCATACTTATTATCTTCATCGTCTTCATAAATTTCTGATATTCCTTCCTCCTCGTCAAGAAGGTGTGTTTGATCTATTTGTCTTATGAGCTTTATATTACAACAATCTGCAAAAAGTATTTCAGCTGAATAGATTATTTTACAATGTTGATGAAAAAGTATGTGAAAATATTTCAATGAAGGAATACTGGAATGAGGTAAATATTTATACCAGAGTCTAGCATCTCTTTCCAATGAAAACATAAATAGTTTCATGAGGACATCTTCATGATGTATATTTAATTCATCCATGAGCTTGTGGAATTCAAACAAGTGTTTAGCGGGATTGTCATCCGCATATTCTCCAAATTTAGGAAGGACATCTTCCCAAACTTTAATGTCTAGAACAATGTTTGGAAAACCATAACCATTTGTAAAGTCTAGAGGAGCAAACCTTACAGCAATCCGAGCAGTGAACGAATCTGACATTTTGAGACCAGTGGAGTCGCTAGTGAATCATGTAGAGTCTTCGAACCATGGAGTCACCAGGTGAATGATCACAACCAATTGAATTCCTATCCCTTGTTCACCATCAAGAAATAGATCTGAACTTTTTGTCATATCCCAGGGAAGATAACTTCGTTCCTCTGCCCCTGACAACGACGCTAGAAAATGTTGTCACAAGAGTTGGTTCTAGGCTGTAACAGAGGCAAGACTTAGCAAATTTTAAATGAAAAAATAAGTTATCATTCAAAACTTGATTTGGGTTGCATGCAAGTAAACTCCGAGATAACCATGAACCACTTTTGATTAGAAGCTTCCCCTTCCAACCAAAGAGGGAGATCTCGAATATATGTCACGATAGGATGTTCAATAAGCTTAACAGTGGGCATATCTGTAGATACCAGAAAGTTTTGAGGTTTTTAGGGTTGATGGGTTGGACCAGAAAGTAGTCCATTGGGCATGGAGTCAAATGATCAAGGAAGTAATAAGAGTGTTTCGGCAATATAAATCCATGGAGCAGAGGCGAGATAGAAGCTGATTACAGAGGGAAGGATTGATAAAATGTATGGAAACATAATAAAGAGAAAACATATCAAACTTCAAGGAGCACTTAGCAATGAGTGAATTCCAAGCATAAATCAGTGGAAAGAGATAGTTGGGATAGAGCATCTAGCAAAGGATGAATTCTGAACCTTGATCTATGTAAGAAACAACCTATAACTAGTCTGCAACAGAGTGTCTAACAGAGGATGAATTCTATTACAAAACAGTTACAAATCGAGAATAAAAGATAGATGGAGTGATATTGAAACTAAGAAAATGGACAAACTCTGCAAGCAACATCACAAGAATCTCTGATATGGATAAAACATGCTTCTGCAATCTTTTATTAAACTGAAAATAAAAGCTATAGCCCAGGAGTACTCCTCATGTGTCTTCCCCTCTTTTATTTTTTGACCAATATGCCTCATATATCTCTTGAGGTCGAAATCCTCTCTACTCTAAAAGATAACAACAATTACAACCAATTCTTGAAACTTCCTGCCATAGAAAACGGGCCAAACTACTTAAAACTAGGGCTGCAGTTATGGCTCTATATCTCTCGAATCGCAATAGTTGTGTACAAACTGAAAGAGGATTTTGTGCATATGTTTATTCTGAGAAAAAACCTCTTTTAGTTTCCTAAGTCCCGTTCTCATTTTCCCCAAATGTTCATTTAACAAACATTCGTCAAAACAGAAAAATATGAAATCTGAAAATTAGGGCTCGGAGATGGATTTGATTCTCCCAATATGTGACACCTATAGGAAAATTATGAGAGGATAATGATCTCTGATGTGTTAGGCACAAAATTCTTCAACCGTTTCTCAAAATGATACTCCAGTCTCTCAGAATCCTCATTTGAAAATGATGACTCAACACAGTAAAACATGCCACATTTATGAAAACAAACCTCATCTTTTTGGGAATGTTTGACTGCCTTTCAAAGATCAAAATGAAATTATGAATACACCACTAGACAAATTAGGATTTTTATATGTCGATCGACTATCCGAATGTGAAAAACGACCTCTCCACGGCTGAGAAAATTGCATTGTTTCTAAAGCAATTTTGCATATGACTGGAGTCCCGATTTTGGGTTTTCGAGATTCGAGGAAACAAAGCAGTGGTTATTAAAATCTCCACGTCGGTCAAATCCCTGATGGACAAATCCCCGAAATAGAATTCGGCTTTTACATTGCACTCTTTTGGGCCTTCGGGTTTCGAGTATCATGTCCTCAAGAGTTATGACATGCAAGGAATCCCGAATTGTGAAATCGCAATGGGATTAACTAGATGATAATCGTTTGTTTTAATCTCTTAAGTAATCATGATTAGCAATTAATATTTAACATTTCATGGATTTAAGTGTCGGGACTTCGATAATACTTGACGCGAGAAATCCTGAATCGCAAAATTGCGATGAGATTTATTAGCGTTAATCTTTCTTAATCTTTATTTAACCCGGCTTATCCTTTAATACTTTAGTGAATTCGGGGATCGAGGCTGTAGTTATTAAAATATCTACGTCGACCAAATCCCAGACGACAAAAAAAACCCGGACTCGTGAGATTTTTCTCCATTTGGCTTAATGCTCGTGAGTTGGCTTGTGAATTTTATACTGTTGTGGCATTTGGGGCTGATTTTGGCGTTATTTGACTGAAGATGATAGGTAGAGAACATTCAGTGATGCACGTGACAGAAAAATGGCCATATTCTCACATCTACACTTTTGGTAGCTAAACAATATAATTTTTTCTTTCCTAAGTGATGGAAAGCCAAAATTTCAATATTTGTTACAACATATTGGTTGGACAAGCATCATGTTGTCCTATATTGTTACAACAAGGCATTCACTTGTCTTGATGAAGAAGGGAACTTGAGAATAGTTTAGGGTATTCCAATGGGTCTAACAATCATATAAATTTCAACTATGTAGATGAAAAGAAGCTTCAAGAAAGGATTTCAAATATATGTAGCTCATATGGAAGAGGTGGTTAAGGATAAGGTGACAAATCTTGAACATTATGCAATTCTGAGAAAATTTGAAGATGTTTTTGGTGAGATACTTGGTCTGCCACCTAAGAGAGATATTTATTTCTCCATTGATTTGATTCATGGGGTTGCCCCAATGTCCAAGAATTATTATATTATGAGCACACCATAGATAAAGGAATTACAAATGAAACTTAAATAAATTTTGAAGAAGTAATAAATACACCCAAGTGTCTCACCTTGGTGTGTCTGAAGGTCTTTATGAAGAAGAATGATGGAACCTTAAGGTTGTGCATTGATTTCAAGCAATTGAATAAGGTGACCATAAAGAACAAGTAACCTTTTCTAAGAATAGATGATATTTTTTATTAGCTAAAGGATGCCAAGATATTCTCCAAGATTGACCTCAGGTCAGGATACCATCAGGTGAAAATTAGAGAAGAATATATCAACAAGACAAAATTTAGAAAAATGTATGGCCATTATGAATTTGTAGTGGTTCCATTTTGGTTTTCAAATGCACCACCTGCCTTCATGTGATTGATGAATGCAATTTTCAAAAAATACTTGAATAAGCTTGTCATTGTCTTCTTGGATGACATACTTATATATTATAAGTCTAAAGAAGAGCATGGACAACACTTGAGGATGGTGCTACAGGTGTTAAGGGAGCATCAGTTGTATGTTCGGCTTAGCAAGTGCTCATTTTATCAAAAGCATATTCACTATTTGGGTCACAATATCTTATAGGAAGGCATGATAGTGGACCCAAAAAATATTAAGGAAATCAAAGAATGGGCAACACTAAGGAAATATACAGAGTTAATATCATTCATGGGACTTGCATGTTATCACAAGATCTTTAATAAAGACTTTTCAAATATTGCACATCCAATCACATTTTTGCAAAAGAAAAGTTTAAAATTTGAATGGAATTATGAATGTGAAGAAAAATTTCACCATTTGAAAGATTTGTTAACAAGTGCACCCATACTAAATATTGTTGATCTGCAAGATACCAGTTATATAAAATATGCAGAACATAAATAAAATGCTAGAAATGGAAGAATAACAGTAAAATATCCAGCATAATCTTCACAATACACATAAATAATATACAAAATAGCAATAGAAAAAGCACTTTGATTCAGAAAGCAATGTTCACAGGCCTCTTCGAGGGGGCAACCTCCAGTTGAGCAACTCTCTGTTACAATAATCTCCAAGCTAGGGTTCTCATACCCTCGCCCCTTATTTATACTAAATATGTCTATTAAGAGAAGCATCTAGAGGAAGATCCTTCTAGAAGCAGAAGCTTCTATTAGGTCTTCTTACATCCGCCTTATTCTATTTTATTGAAAGGCCTTATTAATATTGACCTTTATTACATCCGAATACATTGATCTACCTATGTGCGGGTTAGGAACTTAACATGTCTGCCCCCTTAGAAACAACCTTGTCCTCAAGGCTTGAGATGTGGAAAATGCTGCAGAATGGTAGCTGGTTCCCAAGTGGCATCTGCTGGAGTCATATATTTCCACTGTACTAGAACTTCCTTGATGGTTCTCTGACACAGGCGACGCTCACGCTGGTCCAAAACTGCTTCTGGCTGTAGCCAAATGGATCCTTCTTCAACTAACTCTGGAAGGTTGGTTTGAATTTGGCACCTGGTTCCAATCACCTTCTTCAAGCATGAAACATGAAAAATAGGATGTAGCTTCGACTGACTGGGTAGAGCTAACTGATATGCAACTTGTCCCACATGCTTGAGAACTATGTAAGGGCCATAGAATTTGGGTGCTAGCTTCTGACAATGCGCGGCCTTGAGGGAAGTTTGCTTATATGGTTGCAGTCTCAGAAACACCTAATCCCCTTCTGCAAATTGACGTTCAGAGCGACCTTGATCTGCTTGCTGCTTCATTCTATTTTGTGCCATGACCAAGTTCTCTTTAAGGGTACGAAGGATATCCTCTCGGACTGTAAGTGTTTGTTCAACTGCCTGGACCTTTGAGGTACCTATTAAGTATGAGAGAACTGAAGGTGGCTTCTGTCCATATACTGCTTCAAAAAGAGTCATGTGAGTGGCTGTATGGTATGTAGTGTTGTACCACCATTCGACAAGGGGTAACCATTGAGCCCACTGGTGTTGTTTTTCAGAGGCAAAGCACCTCAGATATGTTTCCAAGCACTTGTTGACAACTCTTGTTTGGCCATCCATTTGGGGATGATAAGCTGAGCTGAGATGTAATTGTGTGCCTTGTAGCTTAAAAAATTCCTGCCAAAAATTGCTTGTGAAAGTTGGGTCTCGATCGGAAACAATAGAGTGCGGCATGCCATGCAACTTGAAGACCTGGTCCATGAAAATTTGATCCATTGTGGATACAGTAAATGGGTGGGGAAGAGCACAAAAATGAGAATACTTGGAAAGGCGATCCACTACCACCATTATGACTGATTTATTCCCTGATTTGGGTAAGCCTATAATAAAGTCCATAGAGATATCCTTCCAAATAGCAGGGGGAATCGGAAGCGGTTGGAGGGTGCCTGGAGGTTTGATTGTTTCTCCCTTGTTGCGTTGACACACCTCACATTCAGCGAAAAACTTACGGATGTACTATCTCATACCATCCCAGAAAAAAGAACGTTTGACTCGGTCATATGTTTTGGTGAACCCTGAGTGCCCCGTTGTGGGTGTAGCATGAAGCTCAAAAAGCATTGTGGATTTTAGATTGGATTGTATTTAAGATTAGATTGGATGATCAGATGCAAACTTTTGGGATCTTGAAGCCATTCCTCACGCACAGCTTGGAGACAATCAGGTACAATGAAGGAAAGAGAAAAAAGGGATCCTTCATCTTCATATTTCTGGGACAGTGCATCCGCCATGACATTGTCTTTTCCCTTCTGATAAATGATCTCATAATCATATCCAAAGAGCTTAGTCACCCATTTTTTTTTCCCTGGGAGGAAGTGTGTTGTTCCAAAAAGTACTTGAGGCTTTGCAAGATACCAGATATATAAAATATGCAGAACAAAAATGAAATGCTAGAAATGACAGAATAACAGTAAAATATCCAGCATAATCTTCATAGTACACATAAATGATATACGAAATAGCAACAGAAATAGCACTTTGAATCAGATAGCAATGTTCACAGGCCTCTTCGAGGGGGCAACCTCCAGTTGAGAAGCGCTCTGTTACAATAATATCCAATCTAGGGTTATCATACCCTCGACTCCTATTTATACTAAAAAGAAGCATCTAGAGGAAGATCCTTCTAGAAGCGGAAGCTTCTATTAGGTCTTCTTACATCCGCCTTATTCTATCTTATTGAAAGGTCTTATTAATATTGACCTTTATTACATCTGAATACATTGATCTACCTATGTGTGGGTTAGGACCTTAACATGTCCGCCCACTTAAAAACAACCTTGTCCTCAAGGCTTGAGATGTGGAAACTGCTGCAGAATGGTAGTTGGTTCCCAAGTGGCATCTGCTGGAGTCATATCTTTCCACTGTACTAGCACTTCCTTGATGGTTCTCTGACGCAAGCGACGCTCCCTCTGGTCCAAAAATGCTTCTGGTTGCAGCCAAATAGATCCTTCTTCGGCTAACTCTGGAAGGTTGGTTTGAAGTTGTCACCTAGTTCCAATCACCTTCTTCAAGAAGGAAACATGAAAAACAAGATGTAGCTTCGACTGACTAGGCAGAGGTAACTGATATGCGACTTGTCCCACACACTTTAGAACTGTGTAAGGGCCATAAAATTTGGGTGATAGCTTCTGACACTGCTCGACCTTGAGGGGAGTTTGCTTATATGGTTGCAGCTGCAGAAACTCCTGATCCCCTTCTACAAATTGACGTTCTGAGTGACCTTGATCTGCTTGCTGCTTCATTCTGTTCTGGGCCATGACCAAGTTCTCTTTAAGGGTACGAAGGATATCCTCTCGGATTGTAAGTGTTTGGTCGATCGCCTGGACCTTAAAGGTACCCAGTAAGAATGAGAGAACTGACAGTGGCTTCTGTCCATACACTGCTTCAAAAGGAGTCATGCAAGTGGCTGTATGGTATGTAGTAGTGTACCACCATTCGGCGAGGGGTAACCATTGAGCCCACTGGTGTTGTTTTTCCGATGCAAAGCACCTTAGATAGGTTTCCAAACACTTGTTGACGAATTCCATTTGACCATCTGTCTGGGGATGATAAGATGAGCTGAGATGCAATTGTGTTCCTTGTAGCTTAAATAGTTCTTGCCAAAAATTGCTTGTGAAAGTTGGGTCTCGATCAGAAACAATAGAGTTTGGCATGCCATGAAGCTTGAAG
>ML777761.1:2609775-2628627 GCA_009831015.1 Picea engelmannii | reverse complement strand
TTTAGAAAGGAGGGCTTGGAGGTCTTGGGGCACTGGTGGGGTCTCTATGGCTTGTATGGCGTGGAGTTGGGCAATGACACCCGAATGACCTTTTTTGAGTAGTTTTTCCATGCAATGAGAACTGATGACCTCAGGTGAACTAGTAGTGATGCCTTGAAATTTATATTGGTGGCCTCCTTGGTCGAATTGCATGGTTAAGTTCTGAAAATCCATGAGAATGGGACCCAAAGTCCTTAGTCATTCTGCACCTAACACAATGTTGCAACCGCCCATGTCGATAGAAAACATATGGGATTTGAGGTGGTAGTCACCTATTTGGAGACACACATTTTCACAGCACCCACCACATTTCATAGAACCACCATTGGCAATCATGATTTGGAAATTGTTGACAACATGGATGTAGCAATGGGTTTCTTGGGCAATGCGGCGATGAATCAAATTGTTGGTGGTGCCACTATCAACCAGAATGATGACCTTTCGGTGCTTGATGTAACCGATTAACTTGAGGGTTTGGGGGGCAGAGAAGCTGGTGAGAGCATTGAGGGAAATGATCGGTTCCACTTCGGGAGGGTTGGAGGGAGGGTGTATGTCAGATATTTCTGGTGACTCAGGCACAGGGGGAGTGTCAACATATTCTTCTTGAATATCCTCAGAGATGGCCATAAAGAGATTTTTTTCCTTACATTTGTGGCATGGGAAATATTTTTCATCACAATTATAACAGAGGCCTTTGAGTTGGCATTCAACCATTTCATCCCTGGTCAATTTTTGGATTTTTAATGGGGCGGAGGGAGTAGTGGGGTTTACTGGTTTAGGGCGGGGGATAAATGAAGGCTTACGATTTTGAGAGGAAACAATTTGTTGTTCTTATTTATCTTTTTTGGTAGCCTCCACCCAAGTCGTAGGTCTAGCCATGAGAACATGGGCCCGAATCTCCTCCTTGAGGCCACTGATAAAACACTCTTGAAAAAAAGCATCAGTCATGCCCTCTGTTTGAAAAGCTAGATGCTCAAATGAAGCTATGAAATCTTCTACTGTGCCTGATTGCTTCAATTTTGTCAAATGGCCCAAATGGTTGGTGTCAGTGTCAAAGCGTTCATAAAGATCCGCAACAAATTGGGTCCAAGCAATATACCCTTGACGGGAATTTTTTCACCATTACCACCATTGCCAACGTTCTTGATCTATATGGAGAACACCATACCGGAGTTTGGCCAAGTCATCTGTAATGTTGTAGAGAGAGAAATAATGCTCCATTTGGGTGACCCAACTAGTGGGGTCCAAGCCATCAAATTTGGTTACATCCACCCGTGGAAGGCATATGTCCCCCCTTTGAAAGAGATGGGGTTGAAAGGAATGGGAATAAGTTTCACCTTCATCTTTTTATGTGCATCAGGAAAAGAGTCATCGGTAGGGATCTTGAGTTTGGTGCAGAGTGATGCAAAGAGAAATTCAAGCTGGGTGGTCAGTTCATGTTTGACTTCCACCATTGTGGACTACATGACTACATTGACGGATGCATTTATGGAGGCATCACGGGAGGAAATAGTAGCACTGAGTTGTTGCACTTTTTGTTGGGTCTCTAGTAAACCAGATTGCAAGGTGTTTAAATGAGACTCTAGTTCTTAGCTACGGGTATGGGCCATGAGGATGGGTGAAATGAAAAGGGAGTGAGTGGGGTCAAAATTTTTTGCAGAAAAATGATATGGATGAATGTGATAAGGGAGAAGAGATGAATCTAATGGAATAGGTCTCAAATTCTGAACCAGATGAATCCCTAAATTATGAACCAGAGAGTATTTACTTAGCGACCCGAACACAGATGCACATCAATAGATCTCGTCGGTTTAATTTGTGTATGTTGTTGTTTATGTTCCCCAAGGGTTAGATATTCAAGGGAGAAGAGATGAATCCCTAAATTCTGAGCCAGAGAGTATTTACTTAGCAACCCGAACACAGATGCGCATCAATAGATCTCGCCGGTTTAATTTGTGTATGTTGTTGTTTATGTTCCCCAAGGGTTAGGTATTCAAGGGTTCTACAGACAAGGGTTTTCCCTGTGCTATAGCTCTCTGATATACATTTGGGGTCCAACAGTAGTACTCGACCCAATATCTCAAGGCACTAACTAAGGAGGATAGACCGTACCCTTAGTCGTACTACCCGACTACCCAGGTACTAGAGAGTATCTTCCCGAGTGTTGTTCTCGGTGACACTATAGCATTCCGGTGGCTGATAGGTTTATCTAAAGAGGGATTCAGGAAAACTAGGACGATCCATACACAGGTGTTGTCTGATGCGCTACCACTCGAAGGGGTACCAACAAGGGTTACAAGGGTGGCCAACAGATGTGCGCTTAAGAAGCACTTATATTTCCTGCGTGTATGAATCCCTCAACCACGGGTTTATGCACGTAACAACATATCTCTGTGGATTAAAGATGCTGGAATACGTCTTTACCCTGAAAACAAATACCCACAATTTCTACCAAGGAAACTGCTCTGATACCACTTGCAAGATACCAGTTATATAAAATATGCAGAACAAAAATAAAATGCTAGAAATGGCAGAATAACAGTAAAATATCCAGCATAATCTTCACAATACATAGAAATGATATATGAAATAACAATAGAAAAAACACTTTGATTCAGAAAGCAATGTTCACAGGCCTCTTCGAGGGGGAAACCTCCAGTCGAGCAGCACTCTGTTACAATAATCTCCAAGCTAGGGTTCTCATACCCTCGCCCCTTATTTATACTAAATATGTCTATTAAGAGAGGCATCTAGAGGAAGATCCTTCTAGAAGCGGAAGCTTCTATTAGGTCTTCTTACATCCGCCTTATTCTATTTTATTGAAAGGCCTTATTAATATTGACCTTTATTACATCTGAATACATTGATCTACCTATGTGTGGGTTAGGACCTTAAAATGATCCAAATGAATACTTTGTAGTGTGCATAAATGCATGCAAAGGAATTGGTGGATTCCTTACCCAAAATGAACATCTTATTTTCTATGAGTCCAGGAATATCAAAGAGCATAAAAGGAACTATGTTGCCCATGAATTAGAGTTGGTATCTATTATTCATGCATTGAAAATGTGGAGACAATAATTCATGGGAAAAAAAATTGAACTGAGGACATACCATAGTGGTATGAAATATTTGTTTGGATAACCAACTTTAGATGCCAGGCAAGTTAGATGGTTAGAATTCATCAATGAGTATGAATTTGATATAAATCATATCAAAGGAAAAACAAACAAAGTGGTTGATGCACTCAATAGGAGGGTGCATGAGATACATGCTATAGCCATAAGAATGTGTATTTTATATTTTAAAGACAAAATTTGGGAATCTACAAATTCATATAATCATTATTTGCAAGTAAAATAATTAATACAATAAGGAAAATTTCAGCAGAAATCTAAAGATTATGATCTTAAACCTGATGGATTCCTCATGTACCAGGGCAAGGTATATGTTCCTAAATCACAAGAGTTGAAAAATATAGTGTTGAGGAAAATGCATAATGTGCCTTATGCTTGGTACCCGAGATATTAGAAAACAATTGCAATTGTAAGAGGCCAATATTTTTGGCCAGGCATGAAGAAAGATGTGGTTGATTACATAGTTAGGTGCATGGAGTGTCAGAAGGTAAATATAATGATCCATATTATCTTGAGAATGAAACAAGAAAAAAACAATAATATAGAAGAGAACACAAAAATACAGTGAAAACAGACTTCTATTAATGAATAAGAGAGAAAAATATTGTAGAACACAAACTAGTAGAATGGGGTAGCTTATCTTTGAAAAGTAAGAGATCTTGGCTACGCTTCATTCACAACAATCTTTACATCACACTCCATTTCATGCTTAAAGGACCTCATTCACCTCAATTATATATGAGAGAATGAGAGGAGAACAATTCCCATGATGCATGTGGGATAAATTAATCTAAGTTTATAACATTCCATAGGCATGTAAAACATTACGAATTCTTGGGTGGTCACCCATCCCAGTACTACTCTAGACTGAGCACACTTAAATGTGGAGTTCTAATTGGTTTTGGTGCATTAACACTATGTTGTAGGAATGTACATACGATCATTACATGATGTCTGTAATTAAAAAATGAAGATGATATTACATTCCATTCCCCGTCAAAAAGGTGAATATCACGGTTTATTAAAACCATAGGCTCGAAATGTTGATTCAGTGGAAAAGTTGGTTGGCCACCGAGATCCACCTAGATCATTCTTCCCCCATTAAGAAACAATGTTCCCCATTGCGTCAAGTTCCCTTGTGAGATGGAGAAACTTCTCTTGAATCTGAACCTTGGTGAGTCGCTTACCTTGTTGAAGTGGATGTTCTACTTGTACTTTGCCCATCGAAGGATGTCATGAACCTATTGGAGGTGTTGAAACCGTTCAACAAATTTGGCTGCATGATCTACCTTGTTTTGAGTGTAGGAGGACTCCTTCAGTGAAGATATAGAAAGGAGATATATATAAATGGGGTATAACAGTTGGAACCCAAAGCACACTTGAAACGAGCTGTGACCAATAGAGATATGTTGAATGTGTGGAAGACTCTCATTCTCTTCCTTCTCATATACAATCTCATTGATTTGCTTATGCTCGATAGAAATGTCTTGGGCCAAGGATTTAGTGGTCACAATGACCTCATGTACATCGTCTAACTGGATTGTGAAGAGGGAAAACTTTATGGTATGAGAGATTACTTTGTTGCATTTTTTGTTTTGAGATAACTGAAGTGGAAATAGTCGGAGCTACCTCTGTTCCCTGTAGAGATGACCTCCCAGAGTAACAATGACATTGTAGGGACAAGACTCATAGATAGCATGATGTTTCCACATATATTGTTGTCCTAAAAGAACATCACAAACTTCAAGTGGAGAAAAATCACACACTACCTCATCCTTGAAGGGTTTGATGTCATAGGACAGACGACACTGCTGGATAACACATATGTCTCATCCTAGACTTAACCATCCGATGGTGTATGGTTGGGGGTGTGGCATTGTTGGAAGCTTCAATCTCTTGATAGCCTAGGCTAAGATCAGGTTCTTCTGATTCCCGATGTCAACAATGAAATGGAGTGGGGTCCCCTTTACCCACACATGCGAGTGGAAGAGACACTCCTCATCCTCAAGATCCTCTAGTTCTTCTAGTTGTAATGTTGTGGCTGCGATGATAGTAGTGGGTTATGCATCGATGATCTGTTTCTCTTTATTGTGCTCTGAATCAAAGTCCGAGTCAAGTTCTGATCCTTTTTTTTTAGCTCAACCACCAATTATTGTTTTGAGTGACATTCATCGGTGTTGTGCCAGGGGTTGTTGTGGAACTCACACCACTTCCCGATGTCTTTCTTAGACTTCCCATTACCTTTATTTTCCCGTGTCTTGGACTAGATCTCTTGATCTTTGCCTTCCTTTCTCTATCCTTCATTCTGTGAGTTAGGGTTTCCTTTTCCATTATTATGTTGTGGCATATTTTCAAACCCCGGACCCCCGCTTACTTCGTTGCTTGAATTTATGCTCAATTTTAACTACATATCGATTAGCAACAACCACTGAGGAGATGTCCAAGAAATCCATCTCTATTTGGATGTACCTGTGTATACCACTGTGATACTTCAAAACTAGGTGCCGCTAGGAGTCTTTGATACCCAACTTTGAATGCAAGGTATCAAATATGTTAGTGTACTCCGATACCATCTTATCTCTTTTATGACGGAAGTCATCCATCTCATGTACAAGTCATCATAGTTTCCAACAAGGTATAACTCCTCCTTTAGGGAATCTACAAAGGTAACCCAAGTGGGTTATCTCCTGAATGGTGTAGATTCATCTGCAATGTACCTCTCCCAACAACCTTCCCACCAAGATCTGACATGGGGAAGGGATTTAAGGAGTGCGAAGGTGATCTTTTCACTCTCGGTTTTGGATGGAGTAATAACCTTCTAGAAAATTCAATCATTTTTCTATAGCATCTGCATCTATCTAGCCTTCAAATAAGGGGATACCAAAATTGAATTATACCTTGAAGGGTGTCACACTTGTGAAATGGCTGCTTGTCAAATATGCCTTGGCCGCCACCATCGATAGTCTTTGAAGGATCTGAGTTAAGTTGTCCATTATCTCATTCCTCTATTGCACGAGGGATTCCTTGAGAAACGTCTTGAAAGGATCTCTTTCTTTGTCATCTCTTTTTTCTTCCATGATGGGAGGTCACTTGGGCTGGTGTGAGAAGTCGTCCTCAAACGAAACTAACTCAAGACCCAACTTTGTACACCTTTACCTCGTCGTGGAGATTCTCTAATAAATGACAAGGAACATATTGCTCTGATACCACTGATCCATATTATGTTGAGAATGAAACAAGACAAAAACAAAAATATAGAAGAGAACACAAAAATACAGTGAAACCCAAATTCTATTAATGAATAAGAGAAAAAAACATTGTATAACACAAATTGGTAGAATGGGGTAGCTTATCTATAAAAAGAAAGAGATGTTGGATATGCTTCATTCTCAAGAAGCTTTACATCACACTCCATTTCATGCTTAAAGGGCCTCCTTCACCTCAATTATATATGAGAGAGTGAGAGGAGAACAATTTCCATGATGCATGTGGGATAAATTAATCTTAGTTCATAAAATTCCATAGGCATGTAAAACACTAGGAATTCTCAGGCAGTCACCAATCCCAATACTACTCTAGCCTGAGCGTGCTTAACTGCGGAGTTCTAATGGGATCCGATGCATTAATGCTATGTTGTAGGCATGTACATAATATCATTACATGATGTCTGTAATTAACAAATGAAGATGGTATTACATTACATTCCCCATCAAAAGGGTGAATATCATGGTTTATGAAAACCATAGGCTCGAAATGTTGATTCAATGGAAAAGGTGGTTGGCCATCGAGATCCACCTAGATCAACTAAGCACAAAAATCCAACTGGATTGTTACAAACATTTCCCATTTTTGAGTGAAAATGGGAAGTTGTTACAATTAATTTTATTACAAAACTACCCAGGACTGTAAGGAAACATGATTTTATCATGGTAGTGGTGGATAAATTAATCAAGGATTCCTATTTTATTCCAGTGAAGCTAACACATAAGGCGACCAACATTGCAAAAATTTATATGAAAGAAATTGCCATGCTACAGGGTGTACCTAAGGAAATTGTATTTGCTAGAGATCCCAAATTTACATCAAAGTTTTGGAAAGGGTTATTTAAGGGATTTAAGACAAATCTAAAATTTAGTACAACATATCACCCAAATACATATGGGAAAACATAAAGGATCAATCAGGTGATTGAATATATTTTGAGTATGTATGTAATGGACAAGCCTTCTAGGTGGGAAGACTACCTTCATTTGGTGGAGTTGGTGTGTAATAATGGGTACCAATCATCCTTAAATATGAGCTTGTTTGAAGCACTTTAACATAGAAAGTGCAACATGCTAATGAGCTAAGTCAACCTAGAAGACAAAGAAATTGTTGAGCCTGAGTTTCTTAGGGAAACAGAAGAAAAATTGGTAAAGATTAAACAAAATTTGAAGGTTACACAAGACATGCAGAAAAGTTACGTAGATAAAGGAAAAACACACAGATAATTTTGAGTGGGTGACCATGTATTTTTGAAATCGAAGGCTAATAAAATTTCACTCAAATTGGGCAACTGATCGAAATTGGCAGTGTGGTAGTATGGGCCATTTGAAATCCTAGAGAGGATTGGTCTCGTTGCATACATGCTTGCACTGCCTACATCCATGTGCATACATAATGTGTTTCATGTGTCTTTGCTTAAGAAGTATGTGCTTGATGCTAACCATGTAATTGATTGAACTACGATCTATGTGGAGCATGATGGATACTTTAGGGTCTAGCTAGTGCACATATTGGACATGAAGTTCAAGGTGCTTTGGAATCGATCCATAGGATTGGTAAAGTTCCAATGGACCTGCTATGGTCCTAAATATGCTACATGGAAGCATGAGAACACCATGCGATAAGAGTACCCACATATTTTTGAAGTTTTTTGAAGAATTTTGAATGTACATTTGTATATAATGCATTGAGGATAATGCATAAATAAGGGGGAGGGGAATGTAACACCTACAAGTTGTAAATGCGTATATGTACATATTTGTTTATAGGCTAGTGAGCTAGAATGGGTTTTGGGTTGGAATGCCCTATGTATGTATGTTTTGGGATATAGTGCCTATGTGATATTAGGCCAAAGAGCATGTATGTTGAAAGTTTGGTGAGCCTTGTATTGTGCATTGTAATCACACTCATGATATTAATAAAATACATCACGACTATATACCAAGTCAGACAAAAGAGTATGGGGGGCTAAGAATCCATGAGAGGGAAAGGGGGCTACAACTTAAGGAAAATGGCTTAAGCTAGGAAGCTAAGTCAAATATATTTAAATATTCATAAGTCCTAAGCCCAAGTCATACTTTATGTGATCCAGATTTATTTTGAGAATGAAATGAAGGAGGATATATAACAATGAAATATACAAAGATATTGTGAGATACACGAAAATATTGCAATAAACATAGAGGTACGGTAATGCACAATTTTTATTAATGAGAGGATGTACATAAACTGTAAAATTACAGAGTGAATGACTCGCTAGAATGGTGGAAAATTATTTGAGAAAAAAAAAATGAATACAGATCTATATTATTAACATAGAGATTCAATGAAAAATAACAGAGATATAGTAAAACTTGACTTCTATTAATAAAGAATATGATGAAACTATAAAATACAGACTAAAACAAGCTTGCTATAATGGTGGTGGATTATCTCTGAGAAGAGATGTGACAAATACGCTCCTTTGCAAGAAGATGATTATGTTTACATTGAGGTTCTAGAGGCCCTTTTAACATAAAGAAAATCCAAAACCCTAACCTCGGAAGATGAAACGCCAAAAGGTTTGCGGGCCCTGATGGGTGTAGTTGGTACATCAATTTCTCAAGGACGTAACATTTTCATACGATCTCTGTTTGGGGTTTTATATACCTCGTCGGAAAGGTATAGCCAATGATTACATATTCTGTTCGGACCAAACCATGCCTTTGGGTATTATTTGATCGTTGTCGTGCCCAAAAATTGTCGTTTAGGGCCTCAAAACGACACCGGAAGTTCAGGACCCAAAAACTGTAGAAAAACTACCAAGGATGAAACCCATGTTTTGAACCAGTGGAATATGTGGGTGGCCATCAATTTCCACCTGAATCATTATGAATATATCCTAAGTTCCAAAAATATGGGATGAATTCCCAAGTGAGGGGAAATGGGTTCTTTATGTGCCATGTCAGGTTTAAACCATGCATACATAAAATTTGGACTTGGTGAGACATTCATTCATTATGATTCCATTCCATAATTCTAGTATTATGGTTATCATTTCATGTGGATGCGATCTAGAGAATCCACTGTGACCCTATTACCTTGTTAACTTGAGAATTCTAGGTGGATTTGGGTGAACAATTCTCCTTGGGTTTCCTAGGGAAATGATGGAGCCCTGGAGGGAAAAATGTATGGAGTAGGTTTCCATGGGTGTGAGGCCTATAGGGTGAATAGAGACTCCATTATATCATTTGGTATTCTTGGAGCAACAGATCTATGATACTTCCTGAACAACCCGTGATGAATCCCTAGAAGGGAAGTGGGACATCCCAAGGGACTCTAGTGCAGAGAAGGGGGTACATTTCCTTGGGTTGTGTAGGTTGTGGGGAATGAGAGGATGTAGGTTGGAACTTGTTGACGAGTCAAAAATCACCATTTTCAATAGCATGGGTTACCCCCAATAAGAAGTCCCAATCAAATCTCTCATCATTTGGAATAGGGAACCCATCCAGATTCTGACCTGACAACCATTTTTGGTTGCATTTTTGTCGGTTGCAGCCTAATCCACCGATGAAGGTGAATGATGGATGGTTATGCAAATGAAATATGCATATGAAGACTACGTAAATGCATGAAAGAAATATAGTCTACTTCTAATCTACCATATCCTAGCTAGGAGCGAATTATCTAAAGTAAATGAGCTACAATGAAACCAAATTCTGCTTAAACCACAATTAGATAGTTGTAATGATGGAGAAAAATCAGAAACACATGCATAAATTATATCTCTGCATACACCAACAAATCATATGCTCAGGGCATATAATATAAGAAATAATAACAAAACTACAAGAGCAACATAAATTGCATTAGAATAGTCTATTAGCAAATGTGTCCTTACAACCCATGTGAGGAGCATACATTCTGCTTGAAATAGTTCGCAACAAAACAACAACACATGTGAGTTTTCCTCTCTATCAAAAGTTGGCCCTGAGGGCTTCTCAATATTAACAGTTTCAATGATAGTACATCAAAGCTCCAAAGAATGGTTTCTCAATTTTAGTTGAAAATGTATTCCCCAAAATAATTCATAAATGTACAATGTTTGAAGAGACAAAATCCCTTTCTTTTGGTATAATTCTAGTATTTATTGAGGCTCAATATGACTCTTGTCCTTTCGCCTACCCCCTATGACATTTCATTTACAAATATTTGTCCTTATTCTATTTTCAATGATGAGAGGACAACGATAAAAAATACATTTCAGATTTGTCACTTGGCATTGGTGGGCCATCAAGATTTTGGCCATGATGCACCTCATCCACCATAGGGACTAGCTCGAATGTTGGGGAACCCGATCATTATAGGTTTTGTACTCTTTCCTTAGTCATTTGAGTTCGATTTTCTTTGTTTCTCCCTGCTGATGCAACAATTGCTAACATTGTTAATGCTCCATCTTTTTTTGTTTTCGACCGCATACGAGGATGCTGAGCACACCCTTTCCCCAACATTGGTACCTGACATTATATCAACATGCGACATATATGTGACCTCAGAGTAACCATGAAATAACTTGTTAGAAATAATAATTTGAAAACATAAAACTGAAACATTAACTAAACAAGAGTTCATATATGCTTCCTTGAGTTTGGTTCATAGTTCCTCTACTTGTGGTTGAGGTACTGTGTTCTCCCGAGGATGTTGACAAGGTGTCAGATATTTTTCCTAAAAACTTCATACAGTTGATGAGGAGTTTCTAGAAACATATAACTAGGAAGTTGTAGGAATCAAAGATACCTTTCCAACGATATAAGGAATACATGAAACAAACACCCGAGTCAAATGTTATAGCCAAATTACGAAAGGAATTTTTCTAGGGTCTTGTCTCCTTTTCGGAGGAGTTGATGAGAACTCCTTTGATTTGTTTTGGAGGAGTTTGAATGAACTCCTCCTATTTGCATCGAAGGATTTTGCATGAAATCCTCCGGTGCAAACCAAAAGTTAAGTTCTAAACTTCATCGAGAGTGAACTAACACCTATCTTGGGAAATTATATGAGTGATAGTGTCGATTCAAATTCTTTTAAGTTCTCCGAGCAAGTGGTCATTTTCATCCTCGAGCCTAGACTTTGTCTTTTTATCTGTTGGCGTTGGAAGTCACTCCTGGATTGCAGCAGAAGCAGAGCTCGATGCCCATCAGTTTATGTCATGATTTGTTTATAAAGAGGGTGATCGAATGGAAGTAAACTTAGAACAATGTCATTCACTTAGAAAAATGGGTTGGAGCAGCAAGGAAATGTGAGGTCTTGATTCAACTTGAGCCAGTAAGTTTTCATAGTGGTGAGTGAATGAAAGAAAAGAGATGGGAAAAGTCTCAGATATGAGATCCTCTCAGACCAGAGAAACTTCAAAGTAAACCTCAAACGTTGCATAACTAATACAATCAAACATGCATCATACAGTTACAACAACACCTGACTGGATCATCCATATCCTGGATTTCATATTCAGAAGAACGAGGAAAGGAGGGGGCTAGCCGCCATTAAACAAGAAATATCAAAATATCATTGTATAACCAGAGAACCAGAGGCTTTGTTAAAGATTTATAGTCGGGAGCTTAGCTCTACCATCGATAGATTACAAAAATGGAAAAATTGCCTACATATACCCAACACCAATACAACAACAAAACCGAGGCTTTTACTTAAAAACATTATGTATGCATGTTTACTAGCAGACTGCACCTACAGTCCCTGAACGATTGTGCACTCATGTCAAATGCAATCAAGCTCCTGAAAATCCTACAAAAGGAATGACCTGTCTTAGGTACCTCTCTGGACTTTCCATTTATGGTGGAGATGATGTCTAACCACCACCAACTACCTCAATAACTGCTTCCTTGGGATTGGGAACTGCCCGACCAATTCTGTACTCTTGGGACATGGATTCCCTCTCGTGATGCCACCTAGATCAGCTGAACAGTCTAATGATAGGGCATGGAGGCTGGTGCGAAGACTGGGGCACACGATTGGAAGTGGCGGATGAGTGGTGACCAGGCAGGGTGAGCGGAAACAGTGAATGAGGAGATGAGGGGGCATGATTGGTCGAGGGAAGACGTGTTGCTTATGATAGAGTGATGTGGGAAGGAGAGGGACATGTGTTGGAAGGAAAGAGGTTGAAACAAGAATGAGGTGGGCTAGGATGTCATTGAGTGGAGGTGAGATAAGGAGTGGAAGATAGATGGTGGAATATGAAAGGTGGAGGCAATTGGAAGGAGATGATAGGGGGACCCACACACAGTTGCACATTTCGGACCCCCCCCCCCCCTTTATTAAAGGTAGAAAGGAAAAGGGGGTCCGAAATCCAATCTTGAATGTAGATCCAGGCTCCCAAATCCAAGTCGTTGAGAGATGCACGACTAATTTTGGACCCCCCCCTCCGCTTTAAAGGTAGAATAGAGAGGGGCCTCCGGAATCCAACCTTGACCGTAGATCTGGGTGCACAGATGCTGGCCGCCCAGATTTGGCCGTTGCTTTATGAAACACACATTTTCACCCCAAACTTAGGGTAAGTGGGTTTTTACCCCACTTCCTTGCATTTTCCACCTAAAGGGCCCATCCTTTAGGAAAAAATCCCCTTTACAAGAAATATTTCTAACATTAGGCTCCATGGGGGATATAGTCATCCCTATGATGCTCTAAGAACTCCTTTTGTAGTTCCAGTGCCTTGTCGTTGGGCTATGGAGTCATTTATTAAGCTGAAAATAACAAAAAAACAATATTTACAAAAAAACAGAGGAGCCGTCTAAGGCTCAGAAAAAACATTTCTTCAGGAAATGCCCATTTACTAGGCCATTAAAAACTTCTTTGCCCTCCAAATCCTGCAACCTGTAAGTGTTGTTTGAGAATACTATAGAGATTTTGAAGGGTCCAATCCAGAGGGCATCGAACTTGCCGTGTTTACCCCTTTCCTGTCTGGGTGCATCCCACTTAAGCACCAAATCACCCAGATCGAATTCCTCCTTTCTAACCTTCCTGTCAAAGGCCTAGTTGATCTTCTACTAATGACTGTGAGTTGTGTCCACTACCTGCTCCCTGATCTATTGTGCTTCTACCAGTTGATGAATTCTTTTGACCATATGGTCTGGTTCTCCTTCATGATCCTGAAATAATTTCGCTACAGGTAAAGAGAGATGAGTGGGAAAGACAACCTCCATCCAATAAACAAGTTGAAAAGGTGAGGTGCCCAGGGACTTCTTTGTTGTCACTCGATTAGCCCATAGGGAGAATTTGAAATTTGAATCCTAAGCCCTCTTATTGTCTTCCAATAATCTTTTGATGAGCTTGTTTAGGCTTTTATTGGAAGATTCTGCCAGTCCATTTCCTTGAGGATAATAGGGAGTGGAGTGAACTAGTGAAATCTCAAATTGCTCACAAAACTTAACCAGAGGCCCAGACTTGAAAGAAGCAGCATTATTAGTGACTATTCTACTGGGACAGCCAAATCTGGCTACGATATCTTCTAGGAAGATGATAATTGCTTTGTGTGAATCATTCCTAGTGGGGGCAACTTCTATCCACTTGGTAAAATAGTCTGTCGCAGTGAGGATCCATCTATGTTGGCCACTTGAAGGAGGATGAATTTCTCGAATGAAATCCCACCCCCACTGTTGAAAGGGGGCTGAAACTACTACATGCTTAAGAAGTAGAGACTTGAGCTACTACTTTCCTGAGAACCTTTGGCATTTGATACAAGCTCTGACTTCTCTGCGGACATCAGTGAATAAGGTGGGCCAGTAGTACCCAACCCTGAGAATTTTGTGAGCTGTGGTCTTCCAGAAGTGATGCCCTCCTTAAAGGATGTTGTGGAAATCAAACATAACCTTTTGGTCTTCCTGTGGGTTCAGAAACCTCAGAAACACCCCTAGAGGGTCTCTCCAATACAAGTCTTGGTCAATAATGCAATATTTGACCGCCTTGAGTTTTAAAGCTCTTGCCTTGCTTTTTCCCATTCCATCAGGAGGCTTCAATTCTTGCAGAAAGAACAAAATGTCTCTGTACCAGGTGCATTATGCTAGTGATAAGTCACTCTGAGAGATTTTGCTGGATGATTCAACTTGCTGACTTTCTGAGCAATCATTGATGAAGCTAACCCCCAAGGCCTTGCAATTAGATTCAACCAGCAGCTTGGCGAAACCCCACCCTTTTACCAACTTGGTGGGCTTTATCTCCAGGTCAAACTCTAGGATCTTGGCAATCCATTTACCTCTTTTCCCGTCTATGTCAGGCTGTATAAGGATGTCCTTTACTGAGGTTGAAGGAACGTATGCAGTCACTCTTGAGTGCAATACATAGACTCTGAAAGCTTTAAGAGCTTTCACCAAGGCATAGGCCTGCTTCTCCATGATCTCATACCTAATTTTTGCATCTCTTAATGTCTTCCTGAAGAAGGAAATGGGTTGCTCTTGCCCTTCCTCATTTTTCTACAATTAGAAAGTTTCTACTGTATCAAAAGAAGCAAAAGAAAAAATTAGGAAATTCTTGGAATAATCAGGATTGATCAACATAGGTGCCTCATTCAATGCCTTCTTTATTTGGACGAAGGATTCCCTGGGTTCAACTGTCCATTTTAATTCATTTCCCTTTCTAAACATGGCTGTGATGTGTTTCGCCAACTCAACAAAATTTGAGACGAACCTCCTCAGAAAGTTAACCTTCCCTAAGAAGGCCTGGACTTCCTTTCTAGACTTGGGAAGTGACAGGGTCTAAATTGACTCTACCCTGTTGGGATCAACTCTTACTCCCTCCGCTAACACTATATGGCCCAACAACTTCCCCTCCTTCATAACAAACAAAGATTTCTTGGGATTTAAGGAAAGGCCAAACCTCCGACATTTCAAGAAAACGTTCCTTAAGTGACAACATTGTTCCTTATCAGACCTAAAGAAAACTGTGATGTCATCCAGATAGATCACCACAAACTGAGCTTTCTCCTCGATGAAGGCTATGTCCATGGCTCGCTGGAATGTTGCTCCCGCATTCATTAATCCAAAAGGCATTTTGGCATACATGAATGTGCCCCAAGGAGTAGTGAAGGACATTTTTTCTCTGTCCTCGGGCATGACTGATATCTAATTATAGCCAGAAAAATCGTCAATCATGGATATCCTAGATGCACCAGTTACCCTCTGCAATATGTGTTCCATGTTGGGAAAAGGATAGTTGTCTTTCTTTGAGCTTCTGTTCAGGTTCCTGAAATCGACGCAGAGCCTGATTTCTCCACTTTTCTTCCTCACGGAAACTAGATTGGCCACCCACTTAGAATGTCTCAAGGGGACAATGATTTGGGCATCTAACAACTTCTTCACTTCTCTCTCCATGACAGGCAACAACATGTGATTTATCTACCTTATCTTCTGCCTGAATGGCTTAGCCTCTTCCTTTAGTGGGATCTTGTGTTGAATGAAAGATGTGTCATATGTCTTGAGGTCTTCATAGGTCCATGCAAACACATCAACAAATTCTCTTAATAACTCAATATATTCGACTTTCTGTTCTTTGGTTAGGCTGCTTGACAACTTGACAAACTCAGGCTCCTCCTATGTGCCAATGTTTCATTTAGCTGTATCAACATCTTCATTTGAAACCCTACCCTTTACTGCCACATCATTTCCATCGAACAATCTTTCTAGAGGGACTAATCCCTTGGGGATGTGATTTCTAGGAAGCTGAACAATATGGTGATTAACGATTTTATTTAAAAATACCTCAGGGTGAGGGTCACCTTCGGGACCAGGGTCCTGATCAATGTGCAATGCGGAGAATTCATCGACAGAATAAAGAAATTTTTTGATTTCAAGATCGTCTTTGAATACCTTCCAATGCTTGATATTGTCCGAGATGGATGGCCTATATCTTATCTCGACCCCATATTTGATCTTAGGCAACAGAGGGATCCTGAATAGGCTAGATGAGATAGCGAAGGAATCGACCAGAGTATTTTCTTCTCTTGGAATAAAAGAAATGTTGAAAGCCGAGAAGAAATTATCAATCAAGTCCCATACCTCATTTCTGTAACTCCTGAGCCGAGGATGCTTAGCCCGATAAGTATTTTTAACTTGCTGGATAATCAACTCAGCATCTCCGAACACTGCTACCTCCTTAATTCCCATTTCTTTTGCATCCCTCATACCCAAAACAAGAGCTTCATATTCTGCCACATTATTGGTAGCTTCAAATCCCAGCTTGTATGACCGGAATATGGTTTCCTGCCAAGGGGACATGAGCACCACTCCAGCGCCAACACCTTTTCTAGAAGAAGCTCCGTCAAAGAACATTTTCCAAACAGAGGTGGTTGGAGGAGGTATCTCATGATTAGATATGGGTTGCTTTCTGATTTGAAAAGGGGCTTCAGGAGTCTTAGTGATCTGCAATAAACTAGACCCCAAATCAGTGTCAAGTGAAAAGATGGGATGATTGGTGGGGTTTGCTTCGTCACTAACAATGTAGGCTAGCTGAGCTTCTTTGTACAACCTCCTGTGTTCCCCTCCGAAGATTGGAATGGTGGCATATGTGAGATCCATCTGTAATGTTCCTCCAAGTCTTTTAATCCAAGATCTTGATAGCAACATGCCAAATTTGGGGGGAACATCAGCTACCACAATGTCCATGACTACACTCTTCATTGGCAGTTGAAATAAAGAGACCACCAAGTCTTTGATGACTCCAAGACATTGCACCCTTCTTGAATCAAAAGAGTACAAATCATGATAATCCTTTGTCACTTCCAGTCCCAATTCTTCCATGACTATTTTGGGCATAAGGTTGTGGGAATCTCTTGAATCCATGAGGCAATTATGCAACACCTTATCATGTATGTTCAAGGATGTGTAGAAGGGAGGGGATGAATCATATCTATCTTCTACCATGGGACCTAGGATGACTGCTGACTTTTCATCTTGAAGATTTACTGAGTCCGAGGAAGGCTGGGGGGACTCGGATTGTAGCAGTTTGGAGAGGGACCTTTTAAAATATTCGTTTTTAACTAGTTCTGAGAGGGGTACGGGAATTCTAATATTTTGAATTTCATGCTCAAAATTGAAGGAGGGAAAATACTTAGGAGCTTCCCTTAACTTAGAGACATGTTCTTTGGCTATTGGCAAGGTATTCTGAGTTTTCTTCTCTTTAGTAGTGATTGTTGCAGGTTTAGCATACCTTTCTGCTATGAGGGGCTGATCCTGGCTATCAAAATTTCCTTCTTTCTTCTTTGACCTGAGATGATATTTGTTAGGAGTGTTGTTGGCCCTTTCCCCTTTACCCAACTCATTGACTTGACTATTCTCAAGGGATTCTGCATATATGGATTGAGTCAAATGGGGAAAAGGGAAAGTGTCTTCAATACAGTGAATTTCAGGGTCGAGCACATCAATATCCTCTCCTTCCTCATGAGCAACTAGGTTGTTTTGGAGTGGGGTTTGAATCCTCTGCTCATATTTGTCTCTACTCCTTTTTTCTCTTGGAAAAGCCTGTGGCAGATTGTTACCAGGTCTCCTGAAACCTCTGTTATCAGTATTTTGGGGATTTTTGTACATGGGTTTCCCTTCTAACTCCCACTTTTCCATCCTGGCTGAAAGTGATTTTATCATTTTAGTTACCTTTTCCATCTGAAGGGGATAGGAAGAGGAATTGGATGGGGAGTGTAATGACCCTTAATTAATTATTGATATGAATAATTTAATAAATAATCCTAAAAATTAGCTAAACTATAATTAATTATTAAATAACCTTAATTAATTATCTGTTATTAATTAATTAATTATGACTATGATTAACTCTTTAATTAATGGTTAATGATTAATTTGTTTATTAATTAATTAAGTATTAAACAAAGGGGGGAAAATAAAATATAATGTTAAATGGGGTTACGTATCCCATAGGGGGATAACGTAACCAATACGTACAAGGGAAACATTTAAATAAGGGATAAGGCAATTAATAAGGGATAAGGCCTTTACGAAGGGGATAAGGTGTAATAAAGAGTTAGGTGGGAGTTAATGGAGGCAGGGCGGTGAAGGAGGAATAAGGGAAGTGGAGAAGGATTATGGAAGGATCATTCATTCATTCTACGAGAGGGAGAACTTGGAGGATTGGAGAGTAAAATCTACAGTGGGATTTACAGTGCATCGGGGGCTGCAGAGGTTTTGGGCTCGGAGGGCTAGGACATCCAGTGATGTCCTAGGGCTAGGCGTACTAGTCGGTAGGGTGGCTGGTTTTGGGGTGTCCTAAGGAGCAGTGTCAGGTTCAAGCGGCGGATAGCATCAAGCGGCGGATAGCATCAGAGTGAGGTATGTAAATGGTTAGTAAATTTTATTTATTGAAATATTGGATTGAATGTGCTAAATTAAGTGAATTTTGAGTAAATTTTAAATTTACTATT
>ML777761.1:2570783-2587773 GCA_009831015.1 Picea engelmannii | reverse complement strand
TGATATTGGAGGATTGTATCTTCCTCTTGGAGGTTTATCCCTCCCTTTACATTTGGAAGTTGTAGCTACCTTTGGAAGTCATTACTTCCCTTGAACAAAAACTATTGATTATTTCTCATATATTGTGCATTGTGTATTGTGGTGTATTGGTGTAACTATTATACTATTGTTCATTGCTCATTGGATATAATTGAATGGTTTAAGTATAAGTTGAAAAAGGTTTTTAAATTTTACTTGATACTGATTCACCCCCCTCTCAGTATCAACAAACATTATCGATGTGTCAGCGTTGATCACGCAAAATTCACTAGTGATAAAGACGTGCATCAGTGAATTTTAGTGGAAGCATGATGATGCACCAACCAAGTTCAAAGGGAGGTGGTCTATGTATCAATTAATAAATCACTGGTACACAAAGTTGTAGGTGGAAGAAATGATACATTTGTTGGTACACTATGTATCGGTGCAAGAAGAGGGAACTCGCTGAAGTGTGGATCGATGGGTCAAAGTGATTTGAAGAGAAACTGGAAATGGTAAAGCAGGAAGAGCGGGAAGAAAAATTAGGCTTAGCCATTCGCATGAGAGAGAGAGAGAGAGGGTTATGGTAGGAATATTTGGAGGGGGGGAAATTTCTTGTCTTAGAGAGACCATAAGAAAATAAAATTGGGAGGTTGTTTTGTGCATGCAACAAAATTGTGTTGGAATTTGGTACCTTGGCCTAGCCTTTAATTGTGTGAACTATGAGAACTTGTTTGGTCTAGCGAGAGATCATTTTCCATAGTGGAGTCATAGCTCTGGCTCAAGGGTGAATTGTTGTTGAGAGTAATAAAACAACAATGGCTATGGTTGAGTGGAACATCTGAGATTTACAACAAGTTGGTGCTTTTATAAAAGATATGTGTCATGTTTATATTTTCTTCTACTGTTATGTATAATGTGTAATTATGATTTTAATTGATAATATAGAGCTTTATGAATATTCTAGATGTATAATTCTATATGTCTGTGTTAGAATGCATGGTGTTGCATGTTATTGTTTTTCCTGCATAATTGCATCATATGCAGAGCTATTCATCAAGTTTCCTTGATCTACGTTCAAGTACTTTGGTAGTACTTGGTGTATTTTTGTATATGTTCCATACATAGCCATTTTTCACAAATGTGAGTTGTGATAAGGCATTCCATTTATCTCCACGAGCCCACAAGTCTCTATACTTAGTCAATTTTCATTCCTTCCTTTCGTGGGCTCTTGCATTCTATCTCTCTCTCTCTCTCTCTCTCTCTCTCTCTCTCTCTGTGCCCTCTATACTTAGTTGATTTCTTGATCGCGAGAACCAAAACTAGTGTTGAACATCTAACAACATGCATTTTCGCATTATTCAAAATGGACCCACATTTCCACACCATCCAAAAAGAACCTACATTAACACTTAGTCAATTTTACAAATGCATATGTGAGAAATCTCTTGTCACTTCATTCCTTGATCTCCTACAACCCACATTTCCGAATTCTCCTTTTTGACATCTACCTCACTCATTATGCACCTTTCATACTTAGTCGATTTCCAGGAATCCCAACACATAGGAATTACTTTCTAGAGAATTTAAGTTCCACTACCACTACAATTGTCATGCGTTTGAATTGATACCATTATTAATCTTATGCGATTTTGTAAAATATAGATTATAAATTCAAGTCCAAATAGTAATTAACATTAATAAATAGAACGTCTTAGCATATGATATTACGATAGATCTGTGGTGAATTTAGTAACACTTCTATCATCGATAAAAGAATTACCTTAACATCTAAAAGAAAATAAATTCATGGATAGTATAAATCTTCATGTGAATTTGTTGACCAATTACAAATCAATATCTATATTCAACACTTTGGCCTTTTGGCCTTTTTTGTGTCTCTTCAAGCAAATATGTAACTTCCTCATCTCATCTTTTTTGTGATGTATCTAATACTAGAAGTAATAGAGTGGGGGTTGTTGTTGTTGGAAACCTAATCCATTAGGGGTATGGTTGTTCACTTGAGAAGGAATATGAACTGTCACAAATGATAGGAATGGTCATCGAGACTCCAATATACCTCTTGGAATATGAATCCAAAGGTTGTGATCATGTATTTATAGATGTGTCATATTAATGAAAAGTATTCCACGCTAATCTCCACATTCATGTATTCTAACAGTGGTATCAAAGCGCCTACAATTCTTAGACTTGAATTATCCTATGGTAGTTTTCCATAGTTGATTCTTGTGAAAAAATGCTTCTATCTCCATATTCCCTTGCACGTTTTCATTTTCATGTGCATAAATGCCCCACTTTGGTCTGTCACTCTGATATTTGTCTCTATGTCATTACTCTTCCATCCTCCGCTTGCAATTCTATCCCCACACATAGAAATGCCTCTAGAAAATGTCTAAAAACCCTTTGTGTGGCTCTCCCTCTCTCTCTTCACGAAAATACCCTCGTCAATGAGCCTCATGCCCTCAATTTTATCACTCTACCACTCATAAATCAAGTAGAAACTTTTTATTATTATTCATCTATGGAGAATCATTGTGGGGCTTTGATTAGAAGGGGAGAAGAAAAAGTATGAGTTGTCATCGACTCTAGAGAGGGTATGTATTCTTACTCGGATATTTCTTCCAATGATATTTTGGTTTTTGAAGTGGAATAAATAAAAAATCGAGTTAAATAATGTAATACTGTCATTAAGAACATCGAAATGCAATGGCATCCAAAACCGTAGTCTCAATCCATATCCAAAATAGATAGAAAAATTAACATAGTCGCTCAAGAGATCATCAAGGAAGAAACCCGTAATATTGCAAGAACGCCTATACAAAGCACCAGAATTGATTATGTTCAAAGGTTGGTGTAAATGGAAATCCCAGTTGACCCCAAATCCTATATTGTCTAGAACTAGAAATTTTAGCCTTTCCCCCTCTTTTATTGAGTCTTGTAGCTAGGTGGAAAAGGAGGATGACTTCACATCCTCTGATTGAAATTGAATCAACACTTAGTTGATGGCCCACAACAACTTCAAGGCTTGATGATGTGCACCTGATGTGTATTTTATTTTCTTCATTGGAAACATAAATCAAATATGAGCTCAAATATGTGGAGACATGTGATCATAGGCCTCTCAATCCATTACCATATTGGATTTTATTTCTGCCAACAACTTGGAGATATTTTCCATGAAATCCACCTTGGAAGAGTCAAGACTTGGCCTAATCACATAGACTTTCATATTCACCCAATCTACATGGGATATACAGTCGAGACAATATTGGATACCTTGAGAGAGTCAAGATTTGGGAGTCCCTTACAATGTTATTTTGAATGACATTGTTCATTGTGTTATTCATTCGATGTTGGTCCTTCTAGTTATTCATTTTTCCATATGTATGAATATTGATTACCTTTCCTTTCCATATGCACATCTTCTGCCATTGTATTCAAGAGGATTTATTTTATTCATAGATGGATTGGTGGGTTCTTTTTAGCCTTGGTTTCACCCTCTTCAACCTTGTAATATATTATGACAACATAGATGTGATTCTAGGTTGTTTCCTTGGATAACATTTCCATCACACTTTTTAGATTCATATATAATTTGGGTATGATCCCTACCTTGTAAATAATGTCACAATTGGAGAATATTTTTCCAATCATATTCAAAGACCCGAGGAACAACATATATTCACTGTTTTAAACTTTGTGAAGACATTTTGCAGTCTTGAAGATTTTTCTTTTGTAGGGGGAAATATTCAATTTATTTCAATGCTCAACTTTTGGAAAGAAGACCAAGAAGCTGACAGTTCTTTGGAGAACGAGAGATGACACATTCAATCTTGAATACAAATTCAAAACTAGAATCAAAGTAACTTGCAAATAGTCTTTTCATAAGTTTACTTGTATCTTTTTTAAATTCAATTGAATTACACTATAAACAGGTGCATTTTCGATAGAAACGACAACCCTCATTTGTTGAGTTTGATTGTTAAAGGGTAAAGTTGCAAGAAACACTTTGAAGTATAATTTAGTATTTAAATGGATAAAATTGATGAACTATTAGAGTTATTGAATACTATAATACTACTCTCTACCATTGACAATATGGTCACAATTCACAAAGAAACTCTTCAATTTGTTCTAACTTGTTTGCAAGTTTCACAAGCTAAAGTAAAACTGCTTCAAGTTCAGACTGAACTTCTTCGTGACAAACTTCAACGAAATAATATTCAACATTATGAACTAGTCCTTGTTCAGAGCAACCCTCTTTTCGATGGTGATGATGATTTAGATCAACATCTAGTGTAGAATAAACTCAATGAACCAACTTTAGATACAAGTGCATATAAAGACGAAGTTGTGCATGAACAAGTTCAAATTTCTCTCCCAATCATCAGACCTTGGGAAGAAATAAAAAAAAATAAGAAAATAATAGGTTTTGGATATGAAAATGAAGTTACCTTTCATATTATGGATTATATCAAAACAATTCAGTTCCAAAGTGTTGGATTCCTTTAAGAAAGTTCATATTCACCTGCACTCCAGTTCAAGATCAGATTCACAAATTCCAAGATTGTCATTGAGTTGACCACATGGAGGATCAGTGTTTTGATATTAATCCTTGTGATCATTGTGAAAAGAATAATCATCCTTCAGACATATGTTCCAAGCATAAGAGACCCAAAAGAGTAAATAATCACCATGTGTGGGTCACTTCTTGGAAATAGTCATCAACAATCAAGAAGATATATCGGTCATACTGAATAATTTATTCTCGAGTATTGACACATATTGTAGTGGAAAAATTTTCATCTTCTCACCTTGTACATGATATGGGGGATAATATAAATGATTGATAGGCAAGTTTCATGTTTCAAAAGTCCTATCAATCAAGAAAGAACAAGTGAGCCATCATCAGAGCCATATTCCATCAGCATGATTTGGTTGGTAGTCTTTCTTAAAACACCATTTAGTAGAAGACTTCAATATTCTTCTAGACAATAGTTTGTGGTCATTATAAACCTCCATTTAGTAGAAGACTTTCATCTTCTACTAGACAACATTTTGTGGTCATATTTAAACCATTATTTAAGAGCACTTCCAACTAGTAGAAGGAATCAACTTTTAGCTAAATGAGGGAAGTTTATAGGAACCATTGAGCCTTAGAGACAAGTTATAGAGTTTTTGATCTTCCTTAAATCACCATTTAGTAGAAGACACCAACTTCTACTAGAATTTTGGTTTGTTGTCATCCCCAAACCACCATATTCATAGAGCACATTCAACCATCGACATATGTCCACTTATAGATTTCATCTCTCTACTTGGACTCACATACACACCTTCGAATTAAGTCCGGGGGGGGGGGAATGTTGGAAACCTAATCCATTAGGGTTATGTTTATTCACTTGAGAAGGAATATGAAATGCCACAAGTGATAGGAACAATCATTCATATTCCAAGATACCTCTTGGAAGATGAATCCAAAGGCTGTGATCATGTATTTATATGTGTATCATATTAATGAAAAGTATTCCACGATAATCTCCACATTCTTGTATTCTAACTGCTACAATATTTTCCAATGTGCGTATAACAATTTTGACTCTAAGCTGATGATGGATTGTTGTAGTGGACATGGAAAAAGAGATCAAAGTGGGTAGTTTATGTTCTTGATCCTAGACTCAATCATGGCATTAGGGTAATATTGGAAGAGGCCTTTATCTTTGAAGACTTATTCAAGAACCAAACACTCAATTGTAAGATTATAGATGCATTAATAGGGATATCCTATTGATATAAATTTTATACATTTCCTAGACAACATAGAGACAATGTTTCAAATCTATATGAGGTTCCTCCCTTCTCAAGGAAGAAAAGGTTTTGTTTTAAATGTAATCAATTTAGCTCCATAAGATCAAACTTATGAGCTAGCCAACTATTTTAACCTAGGTTTGCACCCTTGCCTCTCCTCTCTCATTTCCCTATGCCTTCGTCAAAATTTTCCTCTTCTGGTTGATAAAGTCGGTTTCTCATCCGTTCAATAACTTGGTTTTCCTTGTTGTCTTACTTGATTGATTCTTTGAGCAGAGTTTTTCTATTTTTCTTGAAGGATAAACACATATCATGATTTGGTTCAAATTACTTGTCATCTTGTTTGCCATTAATTGAGCTTACAACAGGTCAGTCAAGTATGTGGTATCCACATGGAATAACCATGAGTAAAAATCCAACATTCAGAGAAGCCCATTTCGAACTTGAAATACAAGCAAATAGACCGGTTCAATTTTCAATGGTGGAGATACCCATGTACAGTTCATATTAACAACTCTCGTGCATTCAGATTTTCAAAGTCGCGTAAGGATTAACGACCAGACAGAAGACCTAAAGTGTCGAAACTCTGAAATGTCGAAATGATGTCAGGCTTCCACGTCACTCCGGGCCTGTACCAGCTCAAGAGTTTTCAATTTAGGGAAAACATAAACTCTCGAACGCTGGAACGCTGAAGTGCCGAAGACACTTGGAAATCATCAGTTTAGATGCGTGGCGTTCATCTGTTAGAGTCATGTGGCACCCATTTTGTGCTGACATGTGGCACTCACTGCATGCACCTTTGGGCATGTCATCCACTCCTTTTCACGTGACATGTATCACCCTTATTTCCATGAAACATGACCAGTCGTGATATCATATGACATCAGGCCACCACGTCACTTCGCATCATTTTCACTCTGGTATTTTTCCACTCAGAGAAAGCACAGTACTCTGAAACTCAAAGCCCCAAAGTCCCAAAATATTTAGATGATAAAAATAGCTTAATCCAGGTTTAATTAGTGATAAGCACATGCTAATCACTTCGCGAGTTCGACACTCTGGGATTTATATACACCATTACATCTCGAACTCCCAAACTCCTGAAGCCTGAAGTACGAAAGTGATGAGAGACTGCCACGTCAACTGAGAGAAAGTTACTTCGGGAGATTTTCATGCTTTACATCCCGAAATCCCAAAGTCCTGAAGCCTGAAGTGTTGAAGTGACGAGAAACTTCCACGTCAACTGGGAGAAATTTACTTTGGGATATTTCCATGATTTACATCCTAAACTCCCGAAGTCCTGAAGTGTCGAACACCCGAAGTCCCGAAGTGATGTCAGGATGCCATGTCACTTCGGGCACTACCACTCCATGTGTGTTTTTCAACTCAACATAGGTTGAAATAGCCGAAGCACTAGAACGCCAAAGTCCTAAAGTTCCAAATTGGCACCATCAATAAATGGGGTTAGAGGAATTCTAAAAATGGAAGCCTAAGAAATCTTTAGCAGGGGCCCTAAAATGGCAGGGTTACCCAGATCATAGATTGCAACACGATCAATGACCACACTTCATTGCGGGGAAAAAAAATGCTCGAACATTAACATCCTTGAGCAATCCCACAATTGAAACCATGGTATAACTAGAGAGTGTTGATGGGTGAAATCGACCGTCCGTCAACTGAGAGAGTGGAACCAGTCCGGGTTTGTCTAATAACCCAAGCCGTTTGGAATGAACCACCCTGACGGGTTTAGCGGCTCCGTTAGCCGATCTAAGGTCCTAAGAAACAAAAAAGAAAACTACTCTAAACTATCTAATCTAACTAAAAATAACAATTAAAACAAACTAAACTAATCTAACTAAAAAGGAAATAAAACACACTAATAAACTAATCTAACTAAAACTAACTATAAAACAAACTAAATTAATCTAACTATTCTATATATATACAATCTACTAACTAATACTATGCTAACTCTAACTAATTAATTATCTAACTACTAATTGAAATATAACTTATTCACAAAATGYACAATATCTACAATTTACAGATTTAAATAAAACCTGAAAAACTCATTAATATTATGCCCTAAGATAGAGAAAGATGTTTTTGTTAATTTTATAAATTTTATGAACAAAAAATAAAACAAAAACTAACTAAACTAAATCACTAATCTAAACTACAAGTATATCTAACTAAAACACTAATATTATACTTAAAGAAATTAACAAAAATAATCACAAACTGACCTGGAGAAATGCTCCAGATTTGCCCTGTGTATGATGATTGCGCTAGCTGATCGGAGGGAGGAAACCCGCACCGAATTATCTAGGAGTTGTTCGTAAACCATAGCTGCAGTGCTCTTCAATTATGATTATAGGACAAACAAGACATAAAAAATTACAACAATCATATGATTTATAAATCTTCACAATTAGATAAACCTGTATGCAAAGACTTATACAAAATAATTCAATTGATGAAGAAGAGAAATCTGTCATTCATTAACTGAACTAAGTAATTGCTGTAATTTTTAAAGTAATAAAATAAATCAGACATGGATCATATTAATTAAATCAAATCATTCTGCAAAAAACTATGATAGCAAAAGTAGTCTATAATCACTTTCTAATGACATGCATAAACTTGAAACAAAAGATTGACATTATGAAAGCGAAAGCTGTAGCAGAACATCAACTTCTGTCTCATTTTGTATTAGGAATCCATAGCCTGGTTCTCCCACAAGTGAGGATGATCGTTATTACAAAAATAGTAAGTATTTAAAGGTTTTCCACAGGGTAAAACCTCCCTGTGGAAGTTATCAAAACTGTTTACATAAATCTAGGAAGATATCCCAAGTTTCACTAAACTAGGAACCTACAATAAAACTAAACACACAAATGTCCCCTAGACTGTCCAGCATGTCCCATGCAATTCGAATTTACCTAAAAAGGGTAAAAAATGGACAAGTTAGAAGGATCTTTTATTAATAAAATGATAAAAATCTAATTCTATAGACTAGCTACAGAATCTTGCGATTCTGTAGCTGGCCTAAATAAGACACAGAATCAACATTAAAATCAATTGAAAATCTTTCAAAGAATTAAATTTAATTAAAATCCAATAGTTATTTGAAAAAGAATCATTGAAATTGAAATGGTTATACCATTCGAAATCAAACAGGATCAAGATCAATCACATGATCATAGAGGTAAGTGTACTATGTTTCTTTTGTTACCACCAAAATCGAACGAACAGAATCATAATCAACAGTTGTGAAATCGTTTGATTTCCATTTGAAATTGATATAATCAAAACAAATCGTGGGCAATTTTTATGCTGCCTTATCAACAGGGGATACGATCGAATCCAGCAAGATCATTTTCAAATCGTTATAACTGTATTGACATAGCAAACAATTCATGCCACAAGTGGATCGACTCAAGCTAGCGCTCAAATCAATTCAAATAAAATCATAACAAAATTCGTAAAAATTATCCGATCTTTTGTTATTGCAAATCGGGGAAACAATATCGATTGACTTTGATGAAAATCGTTCCATTCAAAATAATTATAACTGGATTTGATAGATATAATCTAGGTTGACCATTTTGTTTTACAAATCAAACAAAGCAGCAATTATAATACGAATCCAACTCATAAAACAATCTTGCCAACTCGAGATATGGGATAATCCAATCAGAATAAGAGCGAATCGAATAGTTAAGGTTTTAACATAGTTATTATGAATCAAAACCCTTCCACGATTTCAGGCACATTTACACAGGCTTAACTCAGAGCATTGTTTTCATACGAAACATAGTAATTCTTTCCACATTGAAACCGAACAGAGTTGTATTCCTGTTCTTAGAAGATTACATGATAGAGCATATATTAAAAGATCGTAACAACCAAACTCATTGAAATCGTTTTCCAATCACAACACATGGACCATAACAAAATCATATCCAAACATGATCGTATTCTAAATCGAGCATGAAAAACTTCCTATTCAGAGTAGATACCAAACCAATTCAATTTAAAGAAACCATCATTTTTGTTAACTCAATCAGACAAACGAACAAATCAAATCCAAACGAAGAACACTCAAATCCGAATGAAAATCTATCGGTGTCTAAAATGGGAATGATCAAATCATATATCAAAAAGAAATTTCATTTATTTTTAGCAAAGCGAAATGTATACAGGATAAACACATTATGATAGAGCCATTTCGAAATATAAACAGAGTTGTTCGAAGACCAAATCCAAATCACTATATTAATCCTAGTTATTCACAAAACAAAAACGATATCAAAATCCATACCTGTATGGCAGATGGCTTGATCACGACAATTTGGAGTTGACAACGGCAGTGAACATTCTTGAAAACGATGGATCCGATTGTCTTCTGCTTCTTATGAGTTGCTTGGAGCTGGTTTCTTTGACTGGTCAATACTGCAATTTGATCTTCCAGTGATTGAATTTTCGATTGGAGTATGGGAACGTCGATGTAGTATCATTCCAGCCATAAATCACATTGGTCACAGGGTGACTGTGTGATTTTCGAAAGCACAGGTGAGGGTTTGATTACATTGCCAAGGGTTTCGTCAGGCAATTTGATACCAGGGTAGCTAGGATATTCCTTAGGAAAGGGGGAAGATTTGTCATGAAATCAAAATGTGGTTTGGGGCATAAACCCTGTGAGTAAGGGTACTCACTGGCTAGAAAAATTTCTATATCAGAATCTGAATCCTCACTAAGGACGATGGGTTTTGCTCAGCAGAGGGTTTAGGTTTATTCCTAGCCATTCTTGAAATAAGTCGAGCGTTCTGTTTACCTTTATCAACAACAGTAGGGTTTGCCTTAGCCCTTTTGCTCGTAGGCGTTTTAATAGCCTCGGCCTTATCTGCTACAACATTTGGTAAATCAATGTCAGGGTCGACCGAGGGCTTAGGAGATGGCAGTAAGACATTGAAGGGCATGGGTGGCTCGACGTTGGCTTCCATAACCACAGGCTTGTCAACCTGGACAGGGTCTGTATCACAAAAACCATTTCGAGCGATGAAAGCTCTCCAACTATCACCATGTAAACTCAAATGATAAACATCGATAAATTTAATTAGTCCATGGTGGAACAGGCTACTGTTGGCCTTCTGCCTTTTAAACCTATTTTATATAGGCTACACTGAAAGTAAAAGGGCATATTCAACGAGTATCCCATAAAATTCATTAACAAACATAGGTGGTAGAGAACCACGAGTCCATATCGACCTTCACAGGTCACAAACTGTTTGACTATTACGAAAAGATCACGCCATCGAGTTTTCAGCGCAGAGATGGGCATACCTCTGTCACAAGAGGTGACCTTTCGAGAGACGAACAGTAGTGGCCATGGAACCTCTTCCACTTTCAAATTTTTGAACCAGCACTGGCCCATTGCAGGTAAACCTGTAGCAGAACTAATAAAATTCTCATCAATTTCCAACTGTATGTCACCCACCTTAGCTCTACAACCATCAAACGTCAAAGCGAACTGCTGTGCCACACATAAGTTAAAACCCCCAAATCTCTAGATGAAGGTAAGCCAACCGTTATCTTTCAAATCTTTCATGGCATTGTCAAATAACAGCAAGGCTTGGCTGCCATTTGGTTCGATTCGCACCACCGGTGCCATGGAGCCGAGCACACGGTAAGTCCAGGGTTTGGGTCATAGCATATACAGGAGCAAAATGCATGAAGGATTACCCGAGCTAACCGAGGTAGATGGGGATAAGGGATAGGCATAAATGTCATTGTGCGAAGGTGGTGGAGCTTATCTCTGCCATGCAAAATAGTTATTTTCAAAGTACAACTGTTGGCACTCATAGCTGTTCAACCCACTATAACATAGTTCAACAATCATGTCATTCGCCCAACCAATGAAATCAATGGTAAGTGTATAAACCAACACACGCAATCAACGTTGTGCCATAGTTTTAAACCATCAACATACAAAATGAGACCAATACCAATGTTTAACCATGCACCAATGTATCGGCTCATATCAATAGTTTAACCAAGGTGCCAATGGGTCTTTATATAATCAACATACCAATAGTTATGAAAACATGATCATAGGCATTATATAAAAAGACATATATATAAGATTCAATCATAACCCCTATGTATTTTCATGAAACCAATGGTCAAGTAGATCAAATAAAATGCAAATCCAAACACCAATGCATTACAAACTCAATGAAACCAAGTCACACAATCAATACAAGAATGTCCAATGAGTATAATTTGAAAGTTTTGCCAGTTGCATAACGATAAGTGAAAAGTAAGCGCAATATGCATATTGACAAGAAGGATCATGACAGTTCAAATGCGACTTCGAAAGACTAAGTTTTCACGCTTACAGTCGTGAAAACAAAACGAAGGTAAATGTGCAAATGTCGCAAAAACAAAAGTGTCGTTCTTTTGAATAATTGTGATGAAAAATTGATGTTTGCAAAACATTGGTGCAGGCAGCTTATAAGAAAATAGAAAAAAGTGAATTGGTTTCCAACAGAGAGGTACATGGTAGTTGGTGGTTGATTGTGGGAGGCGAAGCGGTGTGGATCCAAACATCCCTTGATGACTTCCACAATCATGTGCTTATATGTCCACTTATAGATTTCATCTCTCTACTTGGACTCGGATACACACCTTCGGATTAAGGGGGATGAATGTTGGAAACCTAATCCATCAAGGTTATGGTTATTCACTTGAGAAGGAATATGAAATGCCACAAGTGATAGGAACAATCATTCATATTCCAAGATACCTCTTGGAAGATGAATCCAAAGGTTGTGATCATGTATTTATATGTGTATCATATTAATGAAAATTATTCCACAATAATCTCCACATTCTTGTATTCTAACTGCTACAATATTTTCCAATGTGCGTATAACAATTTTGACTCTAAGTTGAGGATGGATTGTTGTAGTGGACATGGAAAAAGAGATCAAAGAGGGTAGTTTATGTTCTTGATCCTAGACTCAATAATGGCATCAKGGTAATATTGGAAGAGGCCTTTGTCTTTGAAGACTTATTCAAGAACCAAACACTCAATTGTAAGATTATAGATGCATTAATAGGGATATCCTATTGATATAAATTTTATACATTTCCTAGACAACATAGAGACAATGTTTCAAATCTATATGAGGTTCCTCCCTTCTCAAGGAAGAAAAGGATTTGTTTTAAATGTAATCAATTTAGCTCCATAAGATCAAACTTATGAGCTAGCCAACTATTGTAACCTAGGTATGCACCCCTGCCTCTCCTCTTTCATTTCCCTATGCCTTCGTCAAAATTTTCCTCTTCTGGTTGATAAAGTCGGTTTCTCATCCGCTCAATAACTTGGTTTTCCTTTTTGTCTTTCTTGATTGATTCTTTGCGCAAAGTTTTTCTGTTTTTCTTGAAGGATAAAAACATATCATGATTTGGTTCAAATTACTTGTCATCTTGTTTTCCATTAATTGAGATTACAACAGGCCAGTCAAGTATGTGGTATGCACATGGAAAAACCATGAGTAAAAATGAAACATTCAGAGCAGCCCATTTCGGGCTTGAAATACAAGCAAACAAACAGGTTCAATTTTTAATGGTGGAGATACCCATGTACAGTTCCTATTAACAACTCTCGTGCATTCAGATTTTCAAAGTCACGTAAGGATTAACGACCAGACAGAAGACCCAAAGTGCCGAAACGCCGAAATGTCGAAATGATGTCAGGCCGCCATGTCACTCCGGGCCTGTACCAGCTCAAGAGTTTTCAATTCAGGGAAAACATAAACTCCCAAACGCTGAAACGCCGAAGTACCGAAGACACTTGGAAATCATCAGTTCAGATGCGTGGCGCTCATCCGTTAGAGTCACGTGGCACCCATATGGTGCTGACACGTGGAACTCATTGCATCCACCTTTGGGCATGTCATCCACTCCTTTTCACGTGACACGTGTCACCCTTATTTCAATGACACATCAATAGTCATGATATCATATGACATCAGGCCACCACGTCACTTCACATCATTTTCACTCTAGTATTTTTCCACTCAGAGCAAGCACAGTTCTCTGAAACTCAAAGCCCCGAAGTCCCAAAATATTTAGATGATAAAAATAGCTCAATCTAGGTTTAATTAGTGATAAGAACATGCTAATCACTTCGCGAGTTCGACACTCTGGGAGTTATATACACCATTACATCCTGAACTCCCAAACTCCTGAAGCCTGAAGTACCAAAGTGACGAGAGACTGCCACATCAACTAAGAGAAAGTTACTTTGGGATATTTTCATGATTTACATCCTGAACTCCCAAAGTCCTGAAGCCCGAAATGTTGAAGTGACGAGAAACTTCCACGTCAACTGAGAGAAATTTACTTTGGAAGATTTCCATGATTTACATCCTGAACTCCCGAAGTCCCGAAGTGACGTCAGGATGCCATGTCACTTCAGGCCCTACCACTCCACGTGTGTTTTTCAACTCAACATAGGTTGAAATAGCCGAAGCACTAGATTTCCGAAGTCTCGAAGTTCCGAATTGGCACCATAAATAAATGGGGTTAGAGGAAGTCTAAAAATGGAATCCTAAGAAATCTTTAGCAGGGGCCCTAAAATGGCAGGGTTACCCAGATCATAGATTGCAACACGATCGATGACCACACTTCATTGCGGGGACAAAAAATGCTCGAACGTTAACATCCTTGAGCAGTCCCACAATCGAAACCATGGTAGAGAGGTACGTGGTAGTTGGTGGTTGATTGTGGGAGGCGAAGCGGTGTGGATCCAAACATCCCTTGATGACTTCCACAATCATGTGCTTATATGTCCACTTATAGATTTCATCTCTCTACTTGGACTCGGATACACACCTTCGGATTAAGTCGAGGGGGGGGGGGGGATGTTGGAAACCTAATCCATTAGGGTTATGGTTATTCACTTGAGAAGGAATATGAAATGCCACAAGTGATAGGAACAATCATTCATATTCCAATATACCTCTTGGAAGATGAATCCAAAGGCTATGATAATGTATTTATATGTGTATGATATTAATGAAAATTATTCCATGATAATCTCCACATTCTTGTATTCTAACTGCTACAATATTTTCCAATGTGCGTATAACAATTTTGACTCTAAGTTGAGGATGGATTGTTGTATTGGACATGGAAAAAGAGATGAAAGTGGGTAGTTTATGTTCTTGATCCTACACTCAATCATGGCATCAGGGTAATATTGGAAGAGGCCTTTGTATTTGAAGACTTATTCAAGAACCAAACATTCAATTGTAAGATTATAGATGCATTAATAGGGATATCCTATTGATATAAATTTTATACATTTCCTATACAACATAGAGACAATGTTTCAAATCTATATGAGGTTCCTCCCTTCTCAAGGAAGAAAAGGATTTGTTTTAAATGTAATCAATGTAGCTCCATAAGATCAAACTTATGAGCTAGACAACTATTGTAACCTAGGTCTGCACCCCTGCTTCTCCTCTCTCATTTCCCTATGCCTTCATCAAAATTTTCCTCTTCTGGTTGATAAAGTTAGTTTCTCATCCGTTCAATAACTTGGTTTTCCTTGTTGTCTTGCTTGATTGATTCTTTGCGCAAAGTTTTTCTGTTTTTCTTGAAGGATAAACACATATCATGATTTGGTTCAAATTACTTGTCATATTGTTTTCCATTAATTGAGCTTACAACAGGTCAGTCAAGTATGTGGTATGCCCATGGAAAAACCATGAGTAGAAATGAAACATTCAGAGCAGCCCATTTAGGGATTGAAATACAAGCAAACAGACAGGTTCAATTTTCAATGGTGGAGATACCCATGTACAATTAATATTAACAGTTCTCGTGCATTCATATTTTCAAAGTCGCGCAAGGATTAATGACCAGACAGAAGACTGGAAGTGCCAAAATGTTGAAATGTCAAAATGATGTCAGGCCGCCACGTCACTTCGGGCCTGTACCAGCTCAAGAGTTTTCAATTCAGGGAAAACATAAACTCCTGAATGCCGAAGTGGCGAAGACACTTGGAAATCATCAGTTCAGACACATGGCACTCATCCATTAGAGTCACATGGCACCCATCTGGTGCTGACATGTGGCACTCACTGCATCCACCTTTGGGCATGTAATCCACTCCTTTTCACGTGACATGTGTCACCCTTATTTCCATGACACATCAACAGTCATGATATCATATGACATCAGGCCACCACGTCACTTCACATCATTTTCACTCTGGTATTTTTCCACTCAGAGCAAGCACAGTTCTCTGAAACTCAAAGCCCTGAAGTCCCAAAATATTTAGATGATAAAAATAGCTTAATCCATGTTTAATTTGTGATATGCACATGATAATCACTTCACGAGTTTGACACTCTGGGAGTTATATACATCATTACATCCCGAACTCCCAAACTTCTGAAGCCTGAAGTACCAAAGTGACGAGATACTGCCACGTCAACTGAGAGAAAGTTACTTCGGGAGATTTTCATGCTTTACATCCCGAATTCCCAAAGTCCTGAAGCCCGAAGTGTTGAAGTGATGAGAAAATTCCACGTCAACTGGGAGAAATTTACTTTGGAAGATTTCCATGATTTACATCCTGAACTATCGAAGTCCTGAAGTGTCGAACCCCCGAAGTCCCAAAGTGACTTCAGGCTGCCATGTCACTTTGGGCCCTACCACTCCACGTGTTTTTTTCAACTCAACATAGGTTGAAATAGCCAACGCACTAGACCACCGAAGTCCTGAAGTTCCGAATTGGCACCATTAATAAATGGGTTAGAGGAAGTCTAAAAATGGAAGCCTAAGAAATCTTTAGTAGGGGCCCTAAAATGGCAGGGTTACCCAGATCACAGATTGCAACATGATCGATGACCACACTTCATTGCGGGGACAAAAAATGCTCGAATGTTAACATCCTTGAGCAGTCTCACAATCGAAACCATGGTATAACTAGAAAGGTATGTGGTAGTTGGTGGTTGATTGTGGGAGGCGAAGCGGTGTGGATCCAAACATCCCTTGACAACTTCCACAATCATGTGCTTATATGTCCACTTATAGATTTCATCTCTCTACTTGTACTCGCATA